>LS054953.1:0-10399 GCA_900241095.1 Acartia tonsa
TAGTCTTTCTGCTAATAGGATTCAATATGAATACCTGCTGTGGCCTTTAGAAACTACAAGATCCTCCTTGAGGTCATTAGAGTAATCCAGCATCATCAGGTCGGCATCTTCCTCGTTAATATCAATACCAAGGTCCTCAAAGGCAAGGTTCAGATCTTCCTGGTCAATTTCACCTTAAGTTTGGAAATTTAATCAGTCTTAGAAAGGACGCAAAAGCTTTTTTTAAATGTAAAGGGGGGGGGGAGGTAAAATTTGTTTATAAGGATGGAGGGGATCTAAACTATTTTTTTAAATGAAGGTTATTATTTAAAATGTCAGCTGTAATACATTTTTTAAGAACTTATAATACCATTTATATAAGTAAAGAAAAAGTATTTCTGGGTCCTGGTAGAGTGGGGAGGGGCGGGGGGTGGGTATTGGGTATGGACTGCGGGACTAACCCTACGGGCCTTATCTACAACAATTATCCCAGCCTAGCCTTTTAGACTTAACCGAACCAGTTAAGTTTAAAAAGCTTCCTTCGCCTAAATATAAAACAAAAACATTCTATGATAAATAAGAATTGAATTAGAAAATAAACAAAACAAGGATGACAACATCCATAAAAGCAAAGCTCTGAAATGGAAGGACAAACTAACATTAACACTTGTTAATACTTACAATTTTGGGACTTTTTTTATAGAGATGTTTCGCTTATATCATTGTACCTTGTTGTAATAGGAATCAGTTTTTAAAAAATCAGAAGAATCTGATAATTTAACATACAAAAATTTGTTGTCGAAAAAGTTAAAAATCGACATATTTAAAATAGACGTACGGACATTCTAGTAACAACTATAGATTTACTGCGCTTTCTAAATTGTACACATGGGTTACTACAGGAACCATAATGCAAAGTTTGGAACCGATAGGACAATTCTAACCTGTTTAAATTAACGAAAAGAGCTAACTTTGTGACGGCCGGACCTACCCTAAATGTAAAGTCTGCTTTTAAAAAAGTGTTAATACCTTTACTTAAAGACACTAATATTTCTTTTACAGAATCCAAAGAATCCTCCAAAAATTCTCCATTTACAAGACAAGTAGATGCAAAAAAGCATATAAAAAGGAACATTGCAGTCCCGCTAAACTTCATCATGGTTCACTTATTAAATATCATAAAAAAGTAAAATATAGTCTTAAAATAACTTTAAAAACCCATTATAATACTAAATATATAGCAATGATCTTTCTAGATTGAGATATGTAATGATACTAAAGACATGTACGGATGTTTGTCCATAAAACTGGTTCTTTTTGCCGTACTGTTGTTATTATTTGTTTACAGTACGTAAACAGTACAATATTAGAGAAATTAGACACAGACCGACCTTCGTTGTTTTTTTTGCACTAATATAGTTGTATGCATTATACCTTTTATGATATTTATACTATTTTAATCATATTCAAGAGTAAAATAAGTTGCTTTTAGATTCTCGAAAATATTTTTTTTATTCAAATTTCAAAAAAAAAGTAATAGTTCTAAAATTAATTCTAATGTTCGTCGTATTTAACTATGTGGTTCAAATTAGATTATCATACAAATAAAAGATTATCTATTGTTTTGGAATTGATTTTTTAAATTAATTAATGGAAGTTGTTTTTTAGAAAAATAAAAAAATACATTATTAACCCTTTAGTGCTGAAAGAAGTATTTTCTAAACGTTGACTTTAATTTTGCGAAAACACTTTTCTTTGTTTTGAAGATTTGATTTGAAGCGTGCGCAGGGTGTTTCCAGGGGGATTAGGATAAACCCCTAGTAGAGTGCATATAACCCCCATAATTTTGCCAGGCAGGTGGATTCACCTCCATCAACCACGCCTCTGTTCTTATTTGTATGAATTTTATTTAATTTGTAATTTGTAAGCGGTGCCCTAACACTCAAGAGTTACATTGTACCCACATTAATAACCTGTCCTAAAATAATCTGACCTGAAGTATAAAACAAACATATGATAAACATCTAATCCCCCCCCCCTCAAAGTTTTTAAAATATAGGGGGGAAGTGAGGTTCTTTGCTCTACAAGGTAGATGATTTGAACAAGAATGACAAAATCTATAATAACAAGGCTCTGGAATGGTAGGACGAACGAACATTAACACTTGTAGAGTGTCAGAAATAAATAATCAGAATATAAATGTATAAAAGACGAAACAAAATTGTAAGTAAATTTGTTCTGCTTAAAAACAGAATATCTTTTTAGGAGATACATACATTTTTAGGCTTGATTATAGAGATGATTCGCTTATAACATTGCACTTTATTGTCTTAGGAATCAGTATTCCAAATATCAGATCAATCAGATCTACTACCAACCCACATTATAGAATAGCTTCGCTTTTAATAAATTTATTTAATAAACTTATTTAACTACTTTTTATATAGCACAAAAAAGCATTGCAGCCGTGCTAATTCTGTTAAGCAAAAAATCAAACTGCCGCTGCAGCCGCCTACCTGGTTTTCGCTAAGCGGCACAGCCGCTTGTACTTTTTGTAACGGAATCGACAAAATGCAAGCAAACCTAACTTAAAATAATGTGATTTATTTTACTATGTAGGGACATCAATGTTATGGTGATGCTAAAGGTCAATTAGGCCTGTAAAGCTGCAGTGCAAAAAAAAATAGTCGCGTAGTTATTACACAGGAATAAATTACAATTACATATGATTTTGCCCACAGTCGCTACAATTTTTTATACTAATATCGAAGTTTTTTTCCCAAACCAAAATTTACAATGTTTGCCCACAAAGTACGTCTCAAGCACAGATCACAGATACCCCCTCACCCCCATAATATTTTTAAATAAGAGGAAGGTGGGGGGGGGGGTAGTTTTTTCTTATGCCTGCCCCATGCGTGGAATGCACTAACCTGCGGTGCTACCCAGTACCCATTGTAACCTAGCCTGACAACAAGGAAACAAACCAACGAAAAACTATCCCTTCCTCCTTATATTCCTATATTAAAAGTGGAAAGGGGTGAATTAGTGCTCTGAAAGGCAGTTTGAGTGGAAAATGTTTGAATTGCGAACAATGATAAACTTATTTTTCATAATGGAAAATTGTTGTCCAATTATTAATTTTGTAATGAAGATTAGTTTCAAAGTAATTAATAGTTTTATACAAACAGTATAAATATAAGAATTGTTAATTTTTGTAGTTACTCATTGATTGTATAAAAATAATCAAACTCAATAAATTAAACCTTACTCTTTCATGTAATACGTATACACAAAATGACTTTTGTTGGTACCTTCAGACCATAGACGTCCTAGGGTTCTTTAGATAACCTGCTCCCCTCAAACCATTTTAACCCTTAATTATACCCTCACAATAATGCTTGAACGTCCTTTGTCTTGACAGCATTACTTTTTATCTAAAGTTACAGCTATTTTTTATTTCATAAATCCTTGACAGCAATAAAATTGCTGTTATATGTGTGTCAATTACTAAGCAACTGTAAACAGGCGATTGTTGTGCCTGAAAGCCACACTTTTTCTTGGCATCGGACATACCAAAATATTTCTGCTTTCAAAAATGTAGTATAAAGAAGCGTGCAGATGCATTGGGGTGGGAGTTATGATCGTTCCTCAGGCAAAATTCATCCCCAGATATTCGAACCTTCATTCTGCAACCCCCTGTGAAGGGTCTATACACCGCTATTACACCCCCCTGAAGCAGACAAGGAAGTATTAAGTAAAAAAAGTTACAACCTCTTAAGTTTAAGGGTTTAAAAAAATCTCGCCTATTATTTTCAGATGCGCTTATTGCAATCCTATCCAATCTTGTTTAAACCATTGGTACCAATTCATCCTTTCTTACTTTGCCAGTCCGATAATCTTTAGAACCATTTTAGTTTCTGTTAATATATTTATTAGTAACAACAAATAACATTATAGATTGTAGTATATATATATATATTATCAATTATAAATCTGTTTGTGTTAGAGAACATTTCATATCAAACATTGTTTAGACAACAACAATTAGATAAACTAAATAAAATACATAAATGTGTTTTAATGATGTTATTGTAATTGTTTGGACAATTTATTAAACTATTAGAAATTTTGAGATCTTGGAATCATTTTATAAAATTGGAAATTTGTGTGACACATAAAATTAAATTGCGGGATAAAATTTTTGTAATTGGAAAATTTTTAAAAAAGTTTTTTATTGATATTTGAATCATGTACATAAATTGACTTAAAGCATCAAACTATTAAAGTTATTTTAATACTAATAATAAAAAAAAATATTTTAAAATTACGGCTAGTTAATTTTTTTTATAAGTATATAGGTAACTTAAAAAAATTATTAAGTTAAATTTTTACAAATAAATAAATCTCTTTTACCTTTTAATTCTTAAATTTTAGTAGTTATATTTCTTAAGATACCTCAGAGTCGTGTGTTTTATATTAGATGCGACTTGTGGTTATTAGTTTTTTTAGGAATTTACTCTAGTTTTATGCAATGACCTTGTCATGGGACACTTTTTATTTAAAAATTTTGTTGCACACATACACACACGAAAAGGCATTTAGACAGATTTAAAAGTCAAAACATAACCGTTTTCCTTGCTCCATGCATTCTTAAAATTTAATTATTTATTTTAAAAAATAAAGTTGCATAAAAGAAGCCTCATGAGGCTAAGATGAAAAAGGCCTAAATTTTTTTATTGTAAACACCCATCTACAGCATGCATCCATGGAAAATCCTATTTGAAATGTGACTATGCATATGAAAATTAAAAATTTCACAATGGTTAACGTCAAAACATAATAATATCAAGCTGAAATTATTCGGGCGTAAAAAATTATCCATGTTTTAATACACATATTTGTATAATATGTACTTATCTATGATTTAATATTGATATTTATGTCATATTTAATATGTAACATTTTAAGTTTAATATAATTACGTCCATAAATTAGATAACAGATTCTCTGTTTTTTTTAAACCATGATATTTTGCTAGTGTAAAAATAATGTAGCTTTTAAATTAAATTTATGGTTTTCTTTTTTTTGGCTGTAATTAGCATCAAGTTAGTGACATAAGAAAGATGGAAATTTTAATATTTCCTATGGTTCAACAAAAAAATAGCATCAAAAAAGCAAAAACAAAAAGTCTATTTTTCATTAATTAATATGTTGCATTAAGCTTTTTTATTTCTAAATATTCTACTTTTTTAGCATATCTCTCTATATTATTGTAAAAGTTATTTAATTAATAATGATTATATTATGTAGGTTTAAAAAGTGTGAAATGAAAATCACAAATCTAGAGAAGTTTTAAATTTTAGTTTTAGAGTAAAAATACTGATGTTCAAGCCTGGTTTGTTATGTGATATTATTTTTTAAAACTGTGTTTAGTCTCTACAATTAATGTTGCAAAGCACATTAAACTTGAAAGATGTGTGAAACTAAGCTTAAAGCAAAATCAATCATACCCCTTGTCATCGTAAAATCTAATTTTCAACCTTGAAAAAGATTTTTTTAATGTGTGTGTGTGTTGGTTTAGGATATAAATAATTTTTATAGCAGGGATGTAAAAAATGTAAAGATTTTTTTGGAAAAAGTAGTTAAAAGTAAAAAAATGAAGTTCTATTATTTTTTACAAAAAAATACGACTTCCTATCATTTATCTATGAAAATACTTAGACTTATTTAAAAATTAAAGTAGCGTCCATGCTTTAAATCAAAATAAATAGATAATTATTTGTTAAAAGATGACATCTATAAATTGCACATAAAACATTAAAAAAAGTTATTTCGTGACAAATAGATGATGTTGGTGCGTTTTGGATAAACAAGTGCAAAATTATCTTTGGCCTATAAACAAAAAATCTGTGAAATTCTATCACAGAAAAATCCGTGAAAATCTAACATAAAGAAATGTGTGAATTTTGAAAAAATTGATTAAATTTGACAAACGTTCTTAGAGTGTTAAAATTATAAAAAGACTAGCTAATATCACATATCAATATGCACTATTAACTTTAAAATTTAAAAGTAGCGCAGCTACTCTATAATCATAAGTTATTTACCAGGTCATAAAGAATTAAAATTTTGTCAGTTAAGGTTTTAGACATTTTTGAAAAAGAATTTATTATTTTGTTTTCCCCTTATTTTATCTAAAAAATCCACAAACTGGCCTCTTGGTTTTAAAATTATTGAAAAACTAATTGAAAATGTAAAACATCTTTTACTGACAAACATAGGTACAGGTGATGAGATTAGAAGATGGTTTCTTTAGGTTTTAATCAATATTATTACAGTTAAAGGTAGCCCAGTTAGTTATGTCTAAAAATAATTCGGAAGTTTTTAAAGATTTTTAACACAATATTGGATGAATATTTAAAAAAAACTACCCTTATTGTAATATAAGTTCATTAAAATGCTAAAAAACCACTTACAGTGAATATGATAAAAATGATAAAATTCAGTGTAGAGAAAAAATGTTAATAAATAGTGCAGAATTAAAAATGATACACTTTTTCCGCAACCAAAATGAAGACATAAAAATTTTGTTAAAACTAAATAGATAAATATAAAAAAATGTTTTTAAATTAAATGAAAAAATAATACTCTAAATATAATTTTTGATTTATAAAACCTGTATAGTATTGCAACAATAACAAAAACATGAAAATAATAAAAACAAATAACTATCAAATAACAGAGATTACGAACAACAATACAAAAATTCTAAAATAAAAAGCTAGGTAGATGAAATCACTTTACAAGAGGATATTTATTAAAAGATTATTTTCTAGATTATAGATGCATATATTCTAAACTTTCAATTTTATTATAAAGAAAATTGATTTTTCTATCTACCTTACTGTTTGATAAGTGTAGTATTTAAATAACACTTTAAAGATGTTCTTTTGGTAGGCAAAATTTTATTTTTTACAGGACTAGAAAGTTTTAAATTATAAATCAGTCTAGTTTATCTTTTTTTTTGTAAATTAAAAGAACATTTGTAATTATAATTTCGCAAATTAAAGGCTTTTTGACTAGTATTGCCAAGCTCAAGGTTTTAATGCTTCCTCTTTTCCTATTTTGATTTCTTATTCAAAATCCATACTGTCAATATCAACTCCATCCACATTATTTGAGGCAATCTGTTGAAGCTCGTCATAATCTCCTTCAATACCAGCATGACCAATCTTCTCGCCAAGCTCCAGCCACGAGTAGAAGAAGTTTTTCACAGCAGAAAAGTTGTCCACCAAATGGTCAATCTAGAAAAGAGAAAGCGTTAGATGGTTACAATCTTACAAACATACAAACATACATATCGAATTATTTAAAGTTAATTCATCAAATAAGCTGCTTTTATTTTATGTTAAAGGTCTAGTTATCTGTTAGATCAATTGCTTTCTACTTTTAAAGAGAAACTTTATGATAAACCGTGCCTTATTTTTATACTATTCCCCAAATTTCTTCATTTTTAATTTCCAATTTAACCATAAAACGGTCGAAGAGGGGGGGTTGTTCAAAAGTTTTTTCTAACACCCCCTCGACAGTTTTTTCTATCTCATTTTCTTTGTGTTAAAGATAGATTACCATAACTCAGTGACTTTTTAAGTATGGGTATGGCACATAAGTGAGAGTTGGCGGGCACATGATGTCAGATAACCTGGCAGGTTCATCCAAGTAAAGAGCAAAAATATTATTTTGACTTAAACAAAGAATTTTATTTTACACCAAAATACTAAAATATCCTCTAGTAGTAAACCCTTAAATAAAAATAAATAAAAACCTAAAGGGAGTACCTAAATGTAAAGCCATGTTCAAAACTTGCTTTGCTAAGGTCACACAAATTCAACATTTAATAATACATATTTGTTTAGGAAGGTTTTCTGAAATTTTTTTAGTAAGATGCACGCTTCAAAAGAATAAAATATTTAATTAAAAATAATATTTTTCATAGAAACAAAGGTAAAATTGAAAACAAGTTACACAAAGTGTTAAGCCTAGTTCACAAAAGACGTAGGTCGACCTCTGGAAAATTTAGGTCGACCTAAAGAAGCTTTAGGTTGACCAATTTTATAAAGGCATTGGTTAGTTGTACTTGTTTAGGTTGACCTACAGAATAAATCGTTCGACCTCGAAAAGTTGTTTGTGAACTGGGCATTAAATAGACAAAATTATTAAATTAAAGCAAAAAAGTATGTGTTGTTATAACGTTGTAAATGGACCGCAAATTTATAAGACTTAAAGAGCAGCTTTGCTTCTGAAAATAAGATAAAAACAATTCTTAACAAATCATATTTCAAAAGAAGATTGTAAACAAAGCTTTAATTTTTTCTTTAATAGATTAATGAAAAAAAAGGATAAAGATGTCCCAAAAAGGACGATTTCGTTCACTAGAAGCAAATCAAAAGCTCATGTGGCATACATTGAGAGATAGAAAAAGAAAGAAACAGCAAGGTGAAGGAAAGAGAATAGTGAAGAAACAAGAAAGATATGGAAAGGGGTGTTGTTTTGCCTTTTATATCCTCCTCGTTTAAACTTTTGTTTTAATTAAAGGATGACAGCATCCCCTTAAAAAGGATTTTAAATAGACTCATGCAATATATGGCAATAATATCGATTAAATCAAACAAATTTCATCAATTGAGAATTTGCAAAAAAAAAACATCCAGGATATAACGAAAAGCTTTACTTAAAAGTATTATCATTATTATTAAAACTTAAATTAAACAAATAAAAAATCATAAAAAAAAATCTCGAAAACTTATTCAATGATAGGTAAATAATAAAAAAAACATGAAAATATTTTCCAAAAAGTACCGACTGAGCACTAAAAACACTCTCCCTCCTCCTTGTTTTAAATGAATTGAATTAGGGCCAGATGGTAGCCATTTTCTATTATACCTAGTCCCTGTAGGAGGCCTAACTTCACAGGGCTACCCAGTACCAAATATAACCTAACCTAACTATATAGAAGCAAACAAAAAAACTACACTCCCTTATTTCCAAATTATTAAATTAATGGGGGGGGTGGGGCATATCAGTGCCGTCTTTTTTTTTAAAAAAACCTCAATCCAAAATTGACAATTATAAAGAAAGTAAGATGCATTATAATACAGAATAATGCATACATAGGTAGACGAATAGATAGATAAAGATATGTATTATTAAGATAGAAAAATAGATGGATAGTTTACCTCTCCTCCTAAATCTCTCTTGATACACGAATCTCTGCCCTTGTAGCATGTTAACATGGAGATATCATAGGGGTAGGTCATATTCACTCCCTAAAAAAACAATTATTAAATGTCTAGAAATCAAAATTTCTATATATAAGTTATCATATCATACGAAAACGTAATTTTTTCATATTCACTTCCTAAAAAAACAATGTCTAACAATCAAAGTTTTTAGACATAAGTTAACATTTTAAGAAGTCGCATTAGAAGATTTTTCAATTTGAAGCGTGGAACTAATACTTTTCTATTATTAATCAATAAAAATGCAATTTTGGTTATTTGTATTGTATGATGTCATTTTTAAATAGGAACTATAAAGAGCTTTATATTTACCTCAACAAACGGCAGATTAAGATCCACTACGCCACTATCACCGTAGCTGCGGCCGAAACCGTATTCAGGGAAGCTTCTTCCGGCGTTGATAACAGCTCCGCTGAGAATGATGAACGAACCGACAAGGAACCAGCCAACAATCTGAAAACAAATATAAACTGAATTAATTATTCTATAGATGTATTTATAACTCTGACAACTATCTGATCCCTGTCTTGTGGACCTTTTTCGTCTGCTAGCATATTGTTTTCAGGGTTTTTTTTCGTAGCAACTTGGCTGTGTACTGTACCTGTTATTTAGGATGCTATTCATAGACCCACAAAAAAGCCGTCACAGGGTCGTACAGATATTTATCCCTTTCCCTCTCTATTGTTTTACTCTAATGGGAAAGGTAAATATCAAATTAATAGAATATAACTTTTATTTTTTTTTTTCTAAAAGTCTCACTTCTCTTAAATAAAGTTTTTAACGTATTATTTGGTTGAAAAACAAAAACAAAAAAGTTTCTAATATACTTTTTGTATAAACGTGTCTTATAAGCCATATCTTCCACTAAGGTGTTATCACTAAAAATGCTTTAAAATTGCCAAAACAAAATCGTCAGATTATTATGAGGGAGGGAAGTGCTTTCAAGAAAAATTTGAGGGGATGTTGATTTATACACAAGCTAGCGGATACACATTAGAGGACTCTAGGGCACAATTTTTCTTGGTAGAGTGTTCGTGGGGGGGGGGGCCGGGGGGGGGGCGGGGGGGGGGGGGGGGGGGGGGGGGGGGGGGGGGGGGGGGGGGGGGGGGGGGGGGGGGGGG
>LS054953.1:16464-28459 GCA_900241095.1 Acartia tonsa
GCCAAAATTAAAAACAAAAACGAATACCAAAATTAAATTTTGGCCCAAAAACCACCCCCGCCCGGTTACCCCCCCCCCCCCCTAAATTACATATTACATGATTAATAGTAGGTCATAATTTGGTAGGTACCTTTTTACATTATTAAATTACCCCTAAATATTTTACACCAGGGGTAAATTTTTTTTGGAGGGGGGGAAATTTACCTCTGCCAACAGATTTCAAGGGGGTTAATTATCCCCCCCCCCCCAAGCAAATTTTGGGGGGGGGGTAAAAAAAATTTGCGGCGCACTTTTCGCGCCATTTTACCCCCCCCCCCCCGACCACAATAATTTAAATCTCGGTTCGCGCGGGTTGGTTTTTTTTTTTTTTTTTTTTTTTTTTGTTCGTAACGTCTGCCGTCGGGGGGGGGGGGGATGGGTTAAATCTGAGTTAATCTAACCCTACCTAATTTAACCTAACATAACTTAACGTAAAGTAATACAAAAACTAGCACCACAACCCCCCCTCAAAAAAAAACCTCTCCTCACCACTTATTTTCAATATTTTTCAAAAAGATATCTAAAATCAATAAGCCTATTATTACTGAATAATACTTTAGTTAATAATCAATATTGATATTTAACAAGAATTTTGATAACGAAGCTACTCTAAAAGTTGCTTGAACGTCTGTAAGCAATCCTATTAAATAAAGTAGTAAGCTTTTTTTTGTTTGTAGCTAAGGATCTCGCTAACCGCTGAACCAATATGGTCCTCCTTTACAGTGAAGCTTTTTATAGTTACCATGATGGTTTTAGGCTATTTTTTTTCTATAAAAAAGTCCGAATATAGTTTAAGGCCATTTTCCTGCCCTTCTTTATCCCTTCGAATAAAGAGCCCCTATATGCTAGGGGCACTGCCGTTAGTGTTTATTATATAGAGACATGTGATTTTCATCTTTTTAAATTGTAACCTCTTTTTAAAGCTTTTTAAAGCAATAATGTATTTTTGATCAAGCTAAAGAGTGCAAAAACAGTATTATTAACCTCCTATTATGTCTATATTAGGTCTCAATAAGGTGCTGGTTGTCTGCATTGTAATAATAATCTAATACACTTCTTTATTCTTTCTAGCTTTGTATAAAATCTAACTGTTCATTTAATTTTGCTTTTATAAATCGGTGCAAAGTATTGATTTTTCCAGCAAAATTAAACTGAAATTTCCATAGAATATGGAAAATTGCCAAATTGCTGAATTGCGAGTAGGTTAATAAAGTCTGGTTTGGAAATAATTATTTTCTTAATATTTAAAGAACAAAATATCTTAAATATTTAAACAATTTTTTCATTCATTTACAAGTTTTAAAAGTAGTTGTTATATGAAAATTATTAATTTGCAACCTCAGCATAAAAAATATCACAAAAACATAATTGTATACACAATATCTACCAGATACTTAAATACATAAAATTTATGTAATGTAATGTAATTTAGTTGATCCCCCTACCCCCTGCGATGCTATGAGGTGATTTTAAAGAACCAATACAAAATCAGCACAGGGTCACAACCATGTGGGCAGAGCTACATAGCTCTCGCCCCTTCTAATCTTTTAAAATAATGAACATACTTTAATACATATATCCAGCTACCTAAGCTTCAGTCTCTATCAACAAGTTGCACAAAATTCAAGGAATATTATAAGGATAAGACAAAGAATAATAAATTGATACATCACCAATGATGATAAACTAACTTATCTTTATTAAAATTGTGGAACAGTTTAGATTTATCAAAATTTAATTAAAGCACCATAATTTTATAGGCCAACAAATTAGAGAACATGGTCATAAAACTTTTGGTACCAGTTTAAATTAAAGTCAAATGTCCCCACCCTGTCTGACAAAATATGGCAATTATCAAACACATTGTTAAAGTCAAAGAAACAATAGATTTTTTAAATGGGTAATTTTTAGAAATTTATAAACATTAATAATACTTTTATTTAAAGGAACGTCAAGAAGTAAAATTAGTATATTTCATTATCCATTTTCCCTGATTTTTTTCTTTCTTGAATAATAATATTTGAATAAGTAATGAAGGTTTTTACATATTTGTTTCCGAATCAGACAAAAAACACATTTTGTAATGGAACCATGATGAAACAAGAATGACAACATCCATAAAAGCGAAGCTATTAAAGGGAAAGACAAACGAATATTAACATTTTTTGAGTGTCATAACTGAATAAGAAGAATATTAATGTTTAAGACTACACAAAATTGTAAGTAAATTTGTTGCACAAGTAATTAAATACATGAAAATGTTTAAGGACATACTTACATTTTAAGACTTGATTATAGATATGACATTGTACCTTATTGTAACAGGAATCAGTATTAAAAAAAAAACAGATGAATAGTATAATTTTAACATACAAAAAAAATTGAGGTTAAAAAAGTATAAAAAGTTAAATAGACCTAGGACTTTCTGGTAACGATTCAGAGTTGCTGCGCTTTATGAGTAGTAGGATTCATCATGCAAAGTTTAAAATCAATAGGACATTTCTAGTTTGTTTAAATAACCGAAAAGTGATAACCGTATAAGCGGACGGAGAGACCGACCTTAATTATAGAAAAGCTTCGTCTTTAAAAATCATAAAAGCCAAGCTAAACAAATTAGTCAATGAAAAGATAAATCATAATAACATTCTTAATGCTAAATAAACATAAATTAATAAGACTATCAATACACTTAAAATCGTAATTATAGAGGTGTAAAGCCTAAAAAAGCATACCTAGTCGTTCCAAGAATCACAATAATAAAATTTGCACTCAATCCTATTTTGAAGCACTGGCCCTCCCTATTATTTTTAATTAGAGAAAAACATATTACTAGACTTAAGAGGAGCACCAATCAAGCGAGTACCTTTTATAACTTTTAAGGAACCTAATCTAAATAATTGTAATTTTTTTCCTCTAAAGTTTGCTTGTGGTCCATATGCAAAACTTCGGAAACTACCACATTTTCTTTTACAATATAGAAAGAGAAAAATAAATCGTCAGAATTTTTTGCCATGTTTCATTTTGTATAAATTTATATAGACATTGGCAATAAGTCACAAAAAGTGCTTACGTCAATTTGGATTAACGTAGAAGAACTTCTAAACCCAGATCAAGGATAGTAATACAAAATTGAATTCCTTTGACTAAAAATTATTTCAAATGAACAAATTTGTCAGATCTTTTAAATTGCAAATTTTAATACAAAGTGTCTCTAGTAGAATTCATAGGAACACCAAAAAAGCAGCATATTTGAAGAGCAATACTTATGCTTTTATCCATATTTTACAGTCATTCATTCCTTGCTGAAAATGGAATATTTCTCTAAAAAACTTTGAATAGTATAGCTTTTTTAAATAACCAAACACATAGGATAATAATAAGGATAATGAACTAGTTTATATATAATTTTATCAGAACCAATCAGAGGTTGGCTAACCTGTCATAGAGTTTAGATTAACTAATCAGAATATAGCTTTTCTTATACCATCTATCTAGCCAATCATAGAATTCTTCCTACAATTAAACCAATCACATCTGTGCTAACCTGTTTTAATGTTATAATAGAACCAATCAGAATAGAGTGTGTCCCATTGGGCAATCCAATCCCCCATCATAACTCTATGAACCTCTTCCTTTCCAAACTAGAAATTAAATAATTTAATCACTTTGAGTAAACTTAGCTAAAAGAACGTAAAAGAAGACATCCTTAATTTGTCTATGGTGTTATTTATATCTTAAGAGGGATTTAGCTCTATTTAGGACAGAGCTACCTTCCACAAAAATAAATAAAAAAACTTTTAAGGTCCTGAAAATAAGGGGTATTCCAATCAATCCAGCGTAAAGGAACTTTTCTGTTTTATACAAACTTCATAAAACTTTGATAACTATAATACAAAGTAGTACGATGTATGTCTGTCCGTCTGTCTGAAGCTTAAGATCTCAGTAACCACAAAACCGATTGGGCTCTACTCTTCAGGGAATATACCTACTGGTCCTGTGATGGTTTTAAGCTATTTTCTTGGAAAGTGGGACACCCTTAACCCTAAAAAATAAATGAAAAATCCCGCCCCCCCCAAAAAAATTTCTTTTTAAATTTAAAATCAAAAAAGGGGGGTCGACTACCTCCTCCCCCCCCAAAAAAAAAATATTTTTTTTTCTTTTTAAATTTAAATAACACAAAAATAGGTTGATCAAACCTCCTGGGGCAAAGCCCCTAGAGGCTAAGGGCGAAGCCGCTAGTAGGGATATAATTTAAAACGACTTTTTATCTTTACACTTTGAAATCTTTTTCTGTTTATTGACATGAGAAAATATGATTTGATATACCTTAGTTCCCCCTGTAGCAACACCATCTCCATTTGGACTAAAAAAAAACAATTAAAATATAAGTAATATTTCAAAATATTTTTAAAAATTTAATGAACTAATGAATAACTGAATAACTAAATTATTTAACATAAAATTACATTTATAATCAATCTATATTAGTTAAACACCTGCGATACTACAAATTCAAACCAGGTGCAACTAATTGCCATGCACAATTAAGACTTCCAGACAAAGGTTGTGTAATCGAAAAGTTGGTTGTATGAGAGGCATTTGACTGTTCTTCACAGGATATTCGAGGTAAACTAGAACTACTCACCCTCCGCTATAGTCTGCAGAAACCTGGCTTGCCAACAAAATTGCTCCAAGTAACATCATCATTTCTCTCCTGAAATAATAAAATGGTTGAGTTCTTTTGTATTTATTATTAAAAGATAATCTACACTAAAGTGAGTATGTCGGTCTGTAACTATTTTCCATTCTATATCCTGATTTTCTTCTGTAAAGCTTTCAGATTTGAGAAAACGTAAATTGCTATGTTGGCAAAAAATGACCATTTTTTTTCTCTTTGATATTTATATGGCATTTGAATTAATTAGTCCTCAAAAGTTTTTGCGTGGAATTCTGTCTTTAAAAGTTTGAAAAAAGGAGGAAAGAAAAATTGTTTAGGAAGTCAAACTGGCACATTTCGACTCTTAATTTTCATCGCAATGGCACATATAGACATTATCTTTGTTAGAATATACATCTACGTTTTCTATCCTGTTACAAAATTTTCCAGAGATTTTGAAATTAGATATTAAAAGATTCTTTTGTTCACTTCCATTAAACAGAGATAAAAACATGTAAAAAAGCGAAAAAACATGTATAAAAGAGAAACACAACTATATTAGTCGCTTAAAATACCCTTACCCTTAAAGGTGACCGAATAATATAAATTTATACTTTAGTAATGTCAAAAATAGATGTTAAAGTTGTAATTTCCAAAGCTTAAAATGTTAGGTTTAGAAAACATGTAAGTCCTTATCATGCATTAGAATCTACTAAAAACTAACCGTACATACGTGTATATGAAGGACCATATTTGTAGAAAGGTATTGCTTTCAAAAACAATTATTTTATTATTGAAAAGTTTGGCCATTCTGTACATTTCTTTAAATTTTGATATAATAATAAAATTTTTGAATATATTTATATAAAAAAATGAATAATTTTGTTACAAAAGCGTTAATGTCTTTTTTCACCCAAGAAACAGTTTATATTAATGAGAAATTCTATATTGATACTTTTATATTCACCTATCTATTAAAAAAAGAATTTAGTGTGGAAATAAATTAGATTTTATCCCCCCTACCCCTCTCTGATAATTTTGTTAGGAGTGTCAAAGGAACACCCCCAAAAACAGGTGCCTAAAAAACTTGTGAAAAAAGTGTGACAAGTGTGTCATTTAATAAGGTTTTATAGAATACTAGCGGATACGCCCCCTAGAGGCCTCTAGGGGCACTTGAGGAGGGGAGAGTCGTATTTGATAACCCAATTTATTATTTTAAATTTTTAAAAGAAAAAGTAAAAAAAAATTTCGGGGGGGGGAAGCTACCCTGTTAAGGAGAACCCGAACGGTTCAGCGGTTAGTAAGATACTTCGGTACAAACAAATAGACAACCAGACAGACAAACACACATCCTGTTACTTTATTATAAGGATAGCCATAGTAAAAATGTGATTTCACATGTACCCACATGAAATTTTTTGGACACCATCTTTTTACATGTCCCAAGGGACACACAAATGACGAGAAAACACTATTAAAATTAATTTGTGGAAGAAGTAAAAACTACATATATTTTATCATAATGTATAAAAAAGATGTATACTAACTACAGAGTAGCTATTCAGCATAAAAAGATGTACTTCAAAATGTGATTATTACTATCCAAAGGTTAAGCAAGTGATGCATAAAACAGTACATCAACCAGAAATAAAGGGTCAGGTGGATATCTTACTCCATGTAAAACTTGAAATCAATATGTTATAACAAAATAGTTAAAAATTATTTGCAAAACAATTTAGACCAATTCTACCAAAAAACGCTATTTTGACAATGAAATTCTGACCGAATAATGTTATAAAAACTGGATAGGCCTCAGTTGCGATTTAAATTTTTCAGTTATTATTCTTTAAACTTATTTTTCCTTCATTTTAACTCTGATCTGTCGTATTAAACTAGATATAAATAAATAAAAACTATGGAGTGTTTCTTTCATGACGCACATTATACAAAAAAAAGAGCCTTCGCCCCTAGAGGCTTTTGGGGAAGTTGAGGAGGGGGAAGCTGAATCCCCAAACCCATTTTTTTAAATTCATAATCTAAAAAAGTAAATAACTTTTTTTTTTAGATAATTAATTAAATTGTGTAAACTCTGTGGGATGTGATAATATGCGGAATTGAAAGCACACATGAATGCTATGCACGAGACAAGGGTCACGCTCCTCTGCACATTTCATTTTAAACATAACCAATTATTAGCTGCGAACCTGCCCTATAAATTATTTTGTACACTATGTCTTAATCTAAGTTTTCAGATTTTAATTAATTATTTATATAATGTTAAATCAAATTAGATTCTCTAATAAGCTTTAATAAATCTTATTACGTATTTTAACTAAAAAAACAGACTTTGCTTAACACAAAAAAAAGTTTGACTGATAAGAAAAGTACTAAATTTAAGCAAAAATATTAATTAAAACAATGCTTAAATAAAATATACTGAGATAATATGATTTTTCTTTGTTGAGCAACTAGGGGTGTTTTCATCCTTGTTTTGACACCGCAAAATAATATTACCGTCAACGTCATGGACGATTTTTTTATTTGAAAAAGTATAAATTGCTGATTTATGCTAAAAATCTTATTTGTACATGTAGTTTGCCATTAAAAGAACTTTTTTTATAGCGTTGCATATATATATTAAGATTAGTTAATTGTAATGTCTGCACAATATCTATATGTAATTATTCTAGTGTCTCCTTAACTTCCCAATTTTTTATGATAACATTTTAGAGACATTTGTCCGCGAATAAGAAATAAAAAAATATAAGAATGATTCCGATTACGTTTTCCTTTTAACACCTTATTTTTTACTAGCAAATACGCCCCTAAAGGGCACTTGAGGTGGATGGAGGAAAAGTTGACCCTCCCTAATTTTAAAAATTATTTTTCTGGGGGGGGGGTTAATATTTCTTCTAGGGAAAATTTCTCTTGGGAGGCTGGTGCAAGGTACCCTCCCCCAAAATAGATAAATATGATTACTTGCTCCGAAATTTTTCTTTTTGATTTTAATTAATAAAATAGTTTTTTTTTAAGGAATTACGATTCAAAACCACAATAGTCATCGTTTCTGGTTTTAAAAAATAAAAAGGACAACTATTTGCGATAGTATTATAGTCTTCGAAACCAAGTGATTTTTTTCATTTCTTACTAGAATTTAAAGTTTCATACTAGAACCGTTAAAAACTGTGCTGCGATTTTATAATGCGTGGCACTAGCGAAAGTGGGTAAATTGCCATGGCCTACAAAATGGCCCAACTAATTATCAGGCATAGTTGGAACTTTCAGACAAGGGTCGTGCTTTCACCTTGCCTCTGCTACGTGATAAGTAATGCATGCATATTACTGCGGCTGTAAATAAATAAAAACCGTATACATTATTGTAGAGCAGTCTCTGCTTCAAATAAAATCCGGCAAAATTGAAGGTCACGGGCTAGAAAATACAATTTAATATTACATTTAACAATTTTATCTTTGCCAATCGTAGTACATCGATTTAAAAAATGTTATAGTTTTCTATGTTGCTAAGAAATTTTTTTAGTAAACCATTTTGGAGAGTAAAGCTACTTTATAACGAGATTCTAATGTTTTCACTATCTTCGACAAAGAGAGTTGAAATTACTGAACGTACTTATTTTTTTCATTATAAGACAGATTTCAAATTTAAACAAACTGTTCTTTCTCATTAGACAATTGATAGGTTGTAATGACTACGCTTTTTAAGGACTTAATCATGTTAATTGTGTTTGTTTTGTTTTCATGCCATTTCTATTGAAATTCCTTTATTCTATTGAGCTTTTAGAGTCATATACTTAGCTCACATTTTGGTGGTCGAACGTTCTTATTAGTTCTTTTACATTTTACAGCTATCAAGTATAAAAATAATGGTCCCGCAATTATTTATTGTTGTTTTGTAAGCAACCTGATACGGCCTAGGTTTTTTTTGACAATCTGCGACAAATTAAAAACTGATTGAAAAAATTATGGAGGGAAATTTTTATGGTTGAAAAGACAGTATAGTAGACATTTCAAATCAAGGTGTGCATATAATTCTGCATAAGGATCAAATTCGTCAGGGGGCGTTATTGCAAATTTACAAACAAAATCCATGAAATGAAAGCTCAGTGTATCAGATTGCCAGACAAACAAACATTAACAAATACAGAGTTTACACGCATTGAATATTAAAAGTCAGATTTCAAAAGTCTGAAAAAATTATGTGCATCCTTTTCCCAAAATTACTTAAATAAAAGATGACTAATAATTATGCCTAAATTACAATATTTAAGACTAGCCGACCTTAAATGAAGAAAGGCTTTGATTTTAGAAAGAAATGATGTTAAATTATAAAAGGACAGTTTGTATTGTTGTATGGCCTTTTTATGTTTGATAATGTGATACACATACGTAAGTGGATGCACACCAAAAATCGCAGGCATAAAGTATGGTAAACCTAAGCTAATTTGTTTGATACGAGTCTGGACCACACCGTGTCATTCTTGAGATATTAAACTACTGCTATTTTATTAATAATGAGAGTTGGAAGAATGACTTGGCCAATAGACAGACACATCTCTAACTAGAAATTGAACTTTTAGGCAAATTTCGTGTATTTAAATTAATTAGCAAGGAAAAATGTTTAATTGCCTTTATCCTATAAAAATTAAAGGCTTCAAAGGGAGAGAAGAGAGAGGGTAGGTTGTTTGAACTATTAAAGCATGACAATAAATATCATGTATTATTTATCCTTACTTTTGTATATTGTAACCTCATTTAGTTCGTTTACATCAAAAAAATTAACATAAATATAAAAAGTTTTTTACTCAAATGTCAAAAAAAGACTCTTCGAAAGGTTTTTTTTATTTTTCATTAATGCGAAAAATTCTAAAATAATATCTTGAATATATAAAGTAATATATAAGAATCCAAAGATTTTGCAAATAAATTCAAATTTTCGGGGAAGCTTTAAGTATATCTTGGACTATTTTCCTGGCATACGTAACTATGACTTCAAGGACGTCCAAGTTTGTTATTTGAAGGAGGGGGAGGGCAATCACCCCATTACCCCAAAGCATTGCACATCTCTCAGGACCTTTGACCTTTTTAAATTCAGATAGAGAAGCAACCCCTGGAAATGGTAGAACAAATGCATTTCCCTCCCCCCAAATAAAAAAAAATATTGCATGCAGTTAAAATTAATATAATATACAAATGACAAATTTAACCTCTTTTTAAACCAAAAATGACCTTTGTGTGCATGATGAAACAATTAAAAAATTAATAAAAAGTCAATTTACTTAAATTTTTCAATTTTCAAAATTCATTAGTAATAAGCTAATGATTTTGATAAATATAGGGTTATCATATAATTTTGAAATTTAATAACAAGGTCCATTATATCCATAGGTGACACAAAATTTATAATAAATGAATTTTAAAGTACATGTATACAATAAGAGGTAACTTTAAATCAAATGGCGTTTTAACATTTTTAAAGAAATATGACTTTTGACTATTGACAATTTATTTTTATTTTTGTTAAGCGTTGTAATTAAATCAATAAATATTCAAGAACTCATTTCAATTTACAAATTCAGAAATACATTATAAAAGAAAGGTAAAGCCATTTTCTGGGACGGAATGTCTACTAGTAGTTATCTTTATTATTTTAATATGCTTTGTCTACTAAAAGAATAAATATTTAACATCAATTTACACTTAAACCCAAACTCTTAAAACAAAAATATAAAAAGTTTCGTTGGGTCTTGTACCAAAAGTTAAAGCATTTAAACAAATAATTTGAATATACAGAAGGGGTAATTTTGTTTATCGCCATAGGCAATGTACATCAATTCATCAATTCATCCATTATTGTCCTACCCCTTAGATATAGAGTAACAGTATTATAAAAAAATGGTTATGCACTGATAGAAAATTGTGGCCTAATGTTATTTTTGATGTTAATTGATCATGAAAAATGATTTTTCAATTATATAAAAATTGCATTGTAGAAATTTTAGACGTATCATCGATGATATAATTTGATAGATTTTCTAGGCTGGCTAGAGCATGTACTATATAATGGACTAATATAATTTTTGATGTCCCTGACATGTCCATAATAATTTTATATTACAAAATTAAATTAAAAACTCTTTATCAAGGACAAATAATTTGATATTTCAGACATATGGGTGTTATTGTGAGTTTATTGTGTAAAAGTGGAGACATAAAAGAAGGCCTTTGTATTTATGGCTCTACAAAAAGTATGGTCACAGTGCACTAAGATGCAAATAAAGAAAAAACTTGATTTAATTATTTACAGGCTTGTTTTAGTTTTTAATGCAAAAAAATAAGTTTTGGTGCGAAGGAACTCTTTTTTCACTTTTAAAAAACTTCTATAAATCAAATTTTTTGTGATAATTTGTTTAGTATCGTCCTTAATATCGGGGTGTATACTATATATTACACTCAAACTGAGTTTATTTTTAATGTATTATCTATATTATTATAAAAGTGAGAGTATGTCAATTTATCTGTCAGTGTTTACTGAGGGATCTCGCTAACGGCTAAACAGATATACCTCTCCTATGCAGTAAAATTTCTAACAGGCATAGGGAAAGTTTTATAACTATTTTGGAGGAGAAATAAATACCCCACATAAAAATTCTTATACTTTTTCTATTAATATTGAAATTTAAAGTGTATAGAGTGTCAACATCCCCTCCTTCAAGTTTCCCTAGAGGTCAGTTGGGGCGAATCCGCAAGTTCTTTATTAAATAGTAGCGGCTACGCCCATAAAGTCATCTAGTGGCACTTTAAATGTTTTTTTTTGTGGTTCAAGTCTCTACGATACCTACCTATGTCACTTTCAAGTCTCTACGATACCTAGCTATGTTGCATTGAATCTCTCTTCGTAAAAAAAATAGATTTTTTTGTAATTTCTCTTGGGAGGGTGATGTTACCCTCCCCCCAAATAATTATAAACCTTTCAGGGACATATGAGAAGCTATCCTGTTAATAAGATCTCGATCGGTTCAGCGGTTACCGAGATCATTCGGTACAAACAAACAGACACACAGACAAAACACATCCTGTTACTTTATTATAAGGATTAAAAGCTGCAATTTTTTTTCCATTTTACGGGGCTAAACCCTCAATGTGGGTACGGCAGAGCACACAAAAGAAGCACTGCTGTTTGTATTATTCCTCTAGTTATTTTAATCCTGTCGGGGGGGGGGGGGGGGGGGGGGGGGGGGGGGGGGGGGGGGGGGGGGGGGGGGGGGGGGGGGGGGGGGGGGG
>LS054960.1:0-12443 GCA_900241095.1 Acartia tonsa
CCACCCCCCCCCCCCCCCCCCCCCCCCCCCCCCCCCCCCCCCCCCCCCCCCCCCCCCCCCGCCCGCCCCCCGCCATCTGCAATAATGGATATATATATATTATTACTTGGATCTTACACCAGATTTCATATTCTCTAATAATGTGAAAAACGCATAGGGCTTAAATAACCTTTAACCCATCCCCTCCCCTTCTACTTGATGAATGAACTGACCAATAAATGAGTTCCATGTTAGCAAGATAAATTGATGAGAATTTTCCCCCTGTTATATTATCCACGTATATTATACATCCAATGCTGCAGTAGAAATATTAGTATGGTTGCTAGGTATAAAATAGACAATAATGATGTACAGAAACTAAGATCTAAGAGGCTTGCTCCAGTGCTAATTAAGGAAATCACAAGGAGAGTTAATATGAAAGGTAACATTATTTTGTTAATATCAATTGAATTAGAAAATATGATATTTGTAACTCTGAATATTAGTATTTGGAGACGAGGAAGCGAGAGCCAAAAGAATATCTTTGTCAGTTAAATTTCAAACATTACACAAAGGTCAAACCAATCCACAATCCAAAATTTAAATGATTATCATAATTTTGTAAAAAACAGAATATTACTTTTAACTGTTACATTAATTATCTTGCCAAGTTTTAAATCGATAGCACAGTTCTAACATGCCTAATTTAAAAGTAAGAGACAGTCATTACTTACGTACGGGTCGACCAAATTGTAGAAAGCTTCGCTTATAGAAAAGTTCTTAATTTTGTTTAGGAATATTTCAAGCTGTTTACACTGCTGGTGTCGTCCTTCCTAAACCTATTGGCACTTGCAGGTAATCCATATATTATTAGTACTTGGATATTGCACCAGATTTTCATGTGCCTTGCAAAAAAATGCTCACATCTGGCTAAAATAAGGTTAACCCCAATCCATTACCTTCACCCGATTCTCTACATTCATTTTTGGATTCCAGCCTTGATTAATGGATTAACTTATAGATTAAAATAGATATTTAAGGTATTAAATTGATTAAAACTGTTGTGGCTTCGCCTCTAGCCTCTATGGACTTCGTCCCTAAGGGAGAAAACATTGACAACAAAATTTTTGGTGGGGGATAGATGCCTTAAGCTTCAGGCGGATGAACAACTATTATACTTCTTTGTATTTTAGATTTATAGTCCCGTTAATTGGTAGATTTATTGAATTTTCTTGTTTCCTTTTTGATAGGACTTTGAGCTTATTTTAATTAAAAAGCACAAGATTTGAAGAGAGCCAATCTTGTTTCAGATACTGGCACAGATCTCTAAATCCTAAGAAGCTAATTGAAGTCAAGTTTAGTCATCTATCCAGGTAAAGAATCGAACCCAAGACTTAGGCGTCAAGTGAAACACATATGGAGTATCAGGTTTTAGTCCCTATAAAATGAAAATTGGCTAATATGGAGGCATAACGTAAATGGTAAAAGTGAAGGGATTACCTCGGCCTATAATGAATTGATTAAATTTAATGAATTAAATTTGATTGTCTTTTAATTTTTTATCTGCTGACAAATAATCACTACCATGAATCGATATATTAATACTTAGATGTTGCACCAGATTTTCATTTACTCTTATAAAGTTTTGCTCGCAGCTAGCTGGCTAAAATAACGATACTACAAGCCACCCACTTTACCCCATTCCCCCCTCTCCTACTGGACGAACAAACTAACCAATAAATGAGGACCAATTTAGCAACCTAAATTGGCGAAAAATTTTCCCCTCTTAAAGTATCCACGTATTCTATATCCATTATTATTTAGGAACATGACAATGCAAAGGCATTTAAAACTTTACAAGCTACCTGATCAAACCAAGGTAAGGTTTTTTTTGTAATCAAGGATGCCAACATTCATATAAGTGAAGCTACCCATTAAAAAATATAAAATTATGTTGTTGGGGGGGAAAAATGTAAAAATTAAGAGAACTCCGACTAAAAGCATTTTTTTTTATTTTTCTCCCCTCTTTGGTGAAAAAAAACTAAAAGAATATGTGGGAGGGGGGGGGTGGGTAATATGAATAAAATAAGAGTTTTGAAAATATTTTTTATTTTATCCCCTCTACCTTGCTGGAAAAAACTAGGAGGGGAAAAAATGAATTTTTTTGCAACAAGGGAAAAACAATTAATCTTGTGCAGAATATACACTCCTGAATAGGTATCATCATTTATCACAAAAAAATCATCCAAAACAATTCAAATGCTCTACCTAATTTGAATTATTTAGGTTAGCGGATTGAGAATTTTTGAACCCAAAGACATCGAAGGTGTTACAAAATTATTGAATGAGTATTTGAGGTATGTATGATAAGATAATTTTTAGTCCCGTGATTTGAAAAATAATGAGAGTAAAAAAGTTGTGTGTAAGTAAAGTTCTACCTATCTGATAATTAAAAGTAGTAGGTAAATTGTAAGATTAAACATAAATATGAAATATATGTATTATATTATTATACTAGCGGCCACGCCCCTAGGAGCCTCTAGGGGCACTTGATGTAGGACCTCATCCCATTTTAATTTGAGTTTCAAAAGAGTAAAAAAATATTTTTTTTGGGGTTGGAGGGGGGTGAAGACAGCCTCCCCAAAAATAGTTTAAAACCTTCCCAGAACCTATAAGAAGCTTCACTGTAAAGGAGAACAATATCGGTTCAGCGATTAGCGAGATCCGTCGGGACAGACCAAAAAAAGCTTACTACTATATATAATAGGATACCTTCTACTTTTTATGACAGGATAAATAAAATTTTCGTATTTTTAATATTTTTTATATATTTTTTTACTTTTAGTAAGTTCAGTCTTTGTCCTGTGTTTACAGGCCCCGAAGTTGAACATTGGTTTACACCAAAGGTAATGTTTAATTATCTTAAATATCAGCTGAGAAATTCATGTTTCTCCTTAGCGGTTTCTTGCAGACGGCCAAACGGACATTTTTATTTATAAAGTATCTTCGCTCCCTAGGTACTAATAATGATTTTAAAGGAAAAACAGAACGAAACTTAAATTTGAATAAAAAATAAATTGAAATTATTTACTGTGCTAATCTAAAAATGGGTTATAATAGGTTTGGTATAAAACATTGGGTCCAAAGTGAAAACACAGTTATTAAATGTCTCCTCCCTTTCTGAGTATACCTACGTCCTACATATTCTTATTTCAGTAATAAGTAAAAGGGAGAAGTTAAATAACTATGTCCCCACCTGTGGATCCTGTACCGACTTTCAATTAGGTCTTTGAATATCAGCCAAAAGAGTCGGAAATATTAACCCTACCAAGTCGCTACAAAACAGTAGAAAGCAATTAGTCAGCAGACTAAAAAAGTCCCCAACACTGGTTATAAAACTATACTTTATACATTTATTTTTCAGCCTAACATAATCAACAGCTACGTGGTGGAGAAGGATGGCAAGATAACTGACTTCATGTCATTCTACTGTTTACCATCCACTGTCATGAACCATCCTACTCATAAGAATATCAAGGTAATTGTCATTGATTGATTGATTGTAAGATTACTGACTTCATGTCATTCTACTGTTTACCATCCACTGTCATGAACCATCCTACTCATAAGAATATCAAGGTAATTGTCATTGATTGATTGATTGTAAGATTACTGACTTCATGTCATTCTACTGTTTACCATCCACTGTCATGAACCATCCTACTCATAAGAATATCAAGGTAATTGTCATTGATTGATTGATTGAAAGATTACTGACTTTATGTCATTCTACTGTTTACCATCCACTGTCATGAACCATCCTACTCATAAGAATATCAAGGTAATTGTCATTGATTATTTGATTGATTGATTGATTGATTGTAAGATTACTGACTTCATGTCATTCTACTTTTTACCATCCACGGTCATGAACCATCCCACTCATAAGAATATCAAGGTAGCCCTAATGACTATACAAAAGTGTCTACAAGGTCCAAACACTTAGAAACAATGGCTACATAGTACACAGTACATACACACACACACACCCTCCTTACCCTTATTTTAAAAAATTGTAAATAAAGTTGAGGATTTTTTGCATAGTCCTATATAAGTAACCTAACCTTACTTGTAACCCAAAATGACAAAAAATATATGAAAAAAATGACAAAAGTAATAAACAAAGAAACAAAAAACTACTATACTACTAAAAAAAGGGGTAGGGGGGATTTGTGAAAACGCCAACATTTATGATTTTATAAATGAATATTTGTAGGCTGCCTATTCCTTCTACAACGTAGCAACCTCTACAACCTGGGTGGATCTGATGGCTGATGCTCTAGTCCTTGCCAAGAAGGATGACTTTGATGTGTTCAACGCTCTTGACCTTATGGATAATTTGTAAGTTTTTATTTATGTCATACTAGCAGCTACGTTCCCTATAGGTCTCTAGGGGCACTTGAGGATTGGAGGGGAGGGAAAGTCGAACCTCCTCTTTAAACTTTAAAAGAAGTAAAGGTTTTTTTCTAGGGGTGATTTCTCATAGGAGGGTGGTAGTTCCCTCCCCTAATATAGTTATAAACCTTCACCGGACATTTGAGAGCCTTCACTGAAAAGAAGAACCATACTTTAATATATTATCAACGGATTATATTTTT
The DNA here is from genome assembly GCA_900241095.1 of Acartia tonsa. Taxonomy (NCBI): domain Eukaryota; kingdom Metazoa; phylum Arthropoda; class Copepoda; order Calanoida; family Acartiidae; genus Acartia; species Acartia tonsa. The sequence continues at coordinate 4,638 of LS054960.1, forward strand.
AGGGAATTCCTCGAGAAGTTAAAGTTCGGAATCGGTGATGGTAATTTGCAGTACTATTTCTACAATTGGAGATGTCCCGACATGACCCCAGTGCAGATTGGTCTAGTTCTACAATAGAGTCCAGTAATTTTTACCATCAGGGATAAAAAAAGGTATATAACTTTGTAAAATGTAAATGTTGAATAAAGGGGGTAATTTTTTCGCGTATTTTCTGTAAGGGGAGTGTATCCTTTTTAGTCAGATGCTCTAATTAAGTCAAACTGTTCTTATTGATGTCCAAATGTATATATATTAAATGGTAATAATTAAAAGAATTAATAAGAGCATTTGACAAAAAGGTTACACTCATCATTATTGAAAATACGGAAAAAAATGACAGGGATAAAGTTATACAACTTTGTAAATGTTAAATAAATTCTTTTTTTTTTTAGGCAAATTCTTTCTCTTTTAATTCATTTACAAAGATTACCCTCTTATTCCCTTGCTTTTGTTACTGTCACTTTAAAATTAAAATAACTAGCGGCAGCGCCCCTAGCCTCTTTCTATGATCCTGACAATTGTTTTGTCTAGATTTTGGTATGCACTACTCTTATTTCTACAATCCTTGTTTACTTGTTAATCCTTCAAAATTAAAATGTCAGTGTATTTCCTACATAAGTTTTTCCGTCCTTGTCTGTTAGTTTTCACCATTTTTATATTTAAACTAATTCTAAAAACTATACTATTAATACATAGGTAAAAAACCTAAATATTTTCATTTTTAATAATACTAATATAAACAAAAATTAAAAATAAAGTATTTTCTTTGAAAATGCCTTTTTTAACTTTTTAAAAATGTTAATACCGTCGTCTGTTTAAAGCTCTGATTCAGCACAAACTCTTCAAGAAAGACATTACTAGAGCATTTTTATAATTGTTATTAATCCCATTAAAAAATAAAGTCAGTGTATTGTCCTTTTGCTTTAATAAAATCTGAAGGGGCTTTCCCACAAAATGCTTGTTGAGCACTGAAATACTTGCAACCCCCCTTATTATTAATTTACAAAATATAATGTAAATAAGGGGGTTTAGTAATTTTTCCCTTTGCCTAATTCCTACGGGGCCTATACCAGCGGTGTCCTATCTCTGCGGGACTTTCCATTACCCAATACAACCTCTTAATTAACCTGACCCTATTTCAAAATAAGGTTAAGGGGTTTATTGTGCGGCTGAACAAGGCACTTTTAGGGAAAACGCCAATATCTGTGAATTACTACGCATGTTTCCCATTTTTAATAATGAGTCTTACTATTGTGATCTATGTATAATGTAATCATGTGATTTTATATAATAATTAAATTGCTGGCAGTGATATGGCAACTAAAAAAATAATTTTTGCATCCACAATTTTTAAAATGTTACCATTATTAGTCCAAATATGTTATGAAGTAGTATACAATTTATCAAGAACTTTTAGTAAACATTTTTTTTCCAATATAGTTTTTTTTGGTGCCGTATGCCTATTCCAGTTTAATTGGCATTATCCGTTCATTTTTATCATCTTAATCGAGGACATATTTCTCATATTTTATTTTTTAAGTCTCTTTGAAAAGAGTAAGCCATGAAATACCTAATCAAATATTTAACAATTTTCTAAGATAAAAAATATGGATAAATGAAACTGTTTAATGATTTGTTATATTGCTTTTCAGAGTCACAATGCCTATATAAAATGCTCTTTATATATCAGTAAAATGTTAATATTAATAGATTAGAAAAATCAGTGAAAAGAATGGAAACATAAAACAAAACAAACAAAAATCTACGAAAAAGTATAGAAGGAAAAGACATTAAATCTGTGAAAATGATTGAGAGTTGTTCGAAAAGACGAATGATGCTCGCCATCTTTCTGCTAGGCAAGGATTTTTACGCAATAGTTGAAAACAACTTTGTTAAATTGTAAAGGCTAAAATAAACTATATCATCTCAATGGATATATTATTTCTTGGATCTTACACCAGATTTTCAAGTTATCGAATAAATTGAAACTCGCAGCTGGTTATAATAATGATTTCACCCTACCCTCTTAGTGTTTGAACGAACTGACCAATAAACGAGTTCCATATTAGCAACCTAAACTGAAGAAAATTTTCCCCTTGTCATAATATCCAATTATATTCTAAATCCATTATCTTCTCATTATTTGTATGTTGGGAAAGGATATACTTTTGTACATTTTAATTTGAGTAAGTCTGGTTTATCCAAAGAGATATTGGATTCTAAAATTTCTCAGGTACCCAAAGTTCTATAAAAATCACTTTATCTTAATCGCTGGCTCAAAAGTTTGGGTACTTTCAAAGATCCTAAAATAGTTAATTCCATTTTGTTTGTTATTATTTGGGGCATGTAAATTAATGCATCGTCCATTAAGATCCCTGGGTGCATATTCATTCCTTGACTTATCATGTTAATATTTGTTTAATCCTTAATTTTCTAACTTTTAAATAAAAAATCCTTGGTCGTAGGAGCCACAACTGTGATAATAATAATTCTAGAATCAAGTCATCTTGAAAGCAGCCAGGTGGATATTCATGAAAGGTAGGTCCTACAGGATTAGTAGAGTAGCAACTTTTTGTATGGTACAATTATCATATTCTTCTAAATTTTTAGAATAATGATTCCTAGGACAACAAGGTACAATATTATAAACTAGGCATAATCAATAATCAAATCCTATAATGCAGCTATGTTCTTTAACTGTTTCTTGTTTTAACGAAAGGGGACTATCCACGAGCGAGAGCAAGTGATTTTAAGCACCTTCCAACATTGATTCTAAATGTTATTTAGGTGAATGGACAAGGGTTATGTAACATGTTCAATATCGTTATATCAAATTTAAAAAAAAAAGACTTAACATGATTTTCTATGAAAAAAAACTTTGAAATGTTAAGTATTTTTTATGAAATATCATCAAATGTTTTGTTGAGTTTAACGGTTCAAATAAAATAACACACCAAAACATAATTAAATGCTGTAAATTACGAAAGTACACTAATAAAACTGTTAACATTATTACAAGTTACTATCCCTTTATCTAAATTAACACTTTTCATTAATGAAGTTTATTTTTGTGTCACAGCAGTTTGAACTCAACAAAACATTCGATGATATACCTATAGTCAAAAAATTCCTAACATTTTGAAGCTTTTTTATATAAAACCATGGTAAAACTTATTTTTTTAATTGATATAACGATATTATTCAGAACCCTAGTATATTCACTAATAAAACATTTAGAATCGCTGCTGGAAGGTGCTTAGAATCACTTGCTCTCGTTCGTGTAAAGTCCCCTTTTGCAACAAATTTATGTACATTTTTGTTTAGACTTACATTTGTATTTCAGTGATCCAATATTAAAAGAAAAGATGAAGCCGGAAGAAAAATGTTGGCAGAGGTAATTTTTAAAAAAGTTAAATTTATACAAATAATCTCAAAAAGTTAAGTTTTTGCTAATTAAAGGATTCATTCATTGGGTAGGTAGGTATGGAATCTTCTATAGGTATATTATATAATATACATATATCTACACAATTTTTCGTAATTTTTAGAAAACTTTTTGTATTTTTTTTCAGAGAAAAATTTGAGATTCTTGAAAGTTGTCACCACTGTAGTAGCGAAGAGATAGCAGCGCACAGTCCAGTCGTGTGCGCGGCGCGCGGTTTTAAGGAGCGTGTCAAGTGTGCCTCGGGTAATGAGACCTATCGCGCGTGTGATAAAATTATTTGGGTGGAGGAGAGGAGGTTTTGGATCTTTGAAACTGTCATGTTCTTTCTAGGTAGGTTAATCTTTAGTTTTGGAGAGCGGGTTTACTACAACCCCCCCACCCCACCTTTTCCTTTTAAATTACATCTTTAAAAAAATAACATCTCATAAACACTATAAACTATAGATAGGTAATCATAGGACGAGCGAGACACTTATGTATAGGTCCACCGAAATCTACGTTCAAGCACTTTACGACTTGACCCGCTGTCTCATGAGAGCTACTCTCTATTACCTCACCTTCGCTGAGTACAAAATTCTCTTAAATGTAACTTAAAGAAGGTACATATTTTATCGAGATTCCCAATAAGCCCTTAATACCGATGTGAAGAAACTCGCCATTCTAAAGTAGTTTATGGATATTGGAACACATGTATTTTTATGCCACATATAGTTAATAAATTCCTTTTCTGAGCATTAACAGTATTTTTTTATCTTATAAAATTCTTTTTAGGTTGTTGTAGTGCGAGTATGGTTTACCTGCGACAGAAACAGCTTGATCATATAGTTTATAAGAGAATACAAAAACAAATAGCAAATGGAGCTTAGAATTTTAGAATGTTAGTAATTTAGAGACATCGAAGAGATGTTATAGAACAGTGACATGTTTAAGAATAAGTTATTTTATTTACTCATATCTACATATTTCAATCAGGGAGCAGGGGACAATTGACTTGAATTTATACTAATTGTTAAAAGTTTCTTAAGACGTTCTGCCATTTTGTTGGATAAAAATATTTGGGGTTTAGATTTATTGTTCTGGATGAAGCGATAGTGTTTAAACTTTTTTGCCAATAATATTCATCTATAGAAAAGATCACTGATTATAATACATTGTTTTTATCAACATAAAGCCTTTTTTTATTGTATGAAAATTTTATCTATTATGAAACCAATTTATGACTATTTTAATAATCATCTTTTATATTGTTCACTTAAAACATTGTAGTAATACAATATTTTGCCAGTTGACCTCCACTCTGTATTTTTTAAACTTAATAATAAGTGCAAGTTTTGCTTCTTCTAGTTTGAGTTTTGTTTTTTAAAAAGAGGGGGCGAAAGTGACACTTTTTAAAACCAAAAGTAAAAGGAACTAAACTTAATAAAGAGTTACAGCTCTTAGATTAAGCATTGCAGTTGCTTTAAGAGGTACAATATGTAACTGTGAAGAATCGGCGGCGAAACTGCCGCTCCCGCCAAAAACCGCCGTTTCCTGCCAAACTTTTATTGTCTTTCTCGCCAAATAAAAATTTCCCTTATATTTTCACAGTTGCAATATTTCAAATATGTCATTGTCAATATTAAAAAAAAATCGCAAGAGTCAAGTGCAATTATGTTGAACGGCATCATACTTCTAGTAAAATCATACTGGCTGGAAACGGTGGTTTTCGGCGTGAGCGGCGATTCCGTCTCCATTTCTTCATAGTTCCTTATTGTACCTCTTTAAAGCAACTGCCATGTCAAATATCAGATCTGTAACTCTTTATTTAGTTGAGTTCCTTTGACTTTCAGTTTTAGTTTTAAAACGTGTCACTTCCGCCTCCCCCCTTTTTAAAAGCAGGAGGAAAAAGGAATCTTGTGCAGAATATACACCCCTGGGTTGGGGTATATATTTCTGGTCACACTAGCTACTAGCATTATAAAGGATTTTACCATAAATTGTAATTTTGTAAACCAAATTATGATGAATTGTAACAATTTAGAATTGTGATATAAAAACAAAACTTATTTATTTATAAATTCTCTTTCAGATATATTTACGAACAAATAGATAAAATGTCCTCCTTCAGGTGATAACCCGCAATTGTGGCGAAACACGTAGTGCTTCCGCTCGTTGTCGGGAAGGTGATGGGTTCGAATCTCGGTTCAACACCGCGCTATACCCAAAGACGTTAAAAGTGGTTTATACTGCTGCTATGTCAGTTGCACGCCATAAATACCTAGTAAAGTTGGGGAAATCATTGGCCCAAAACAGGCGCATCTCTTTAACTTGCACAATTCCAGACAAATTTAAGGATTGGTTGTTCAATAAATAAAACAGGAGTGAATTTTAGAGATGGCTCCTATAAAGCGACTAGATATAAAAGTTAATATTTTAAGATTGGGAGACAAAATTGATTGCGCAGAAGGCTCCTGTCTAGAGTTTAAGAACCATAGGTAGGCACTTTAGTTTTGTAATACCAGCTGTAATCAACTAGTGGATTAATTCGAAAAAATATTTGGTTATTTCAGCTGTTTTTTTTTTAAAGATTTTTGGGGTCAACGCATCGTCCTTTAGTTCAGTTGCTTTGTTGACTTTTAGTTTTGGTTTCAAAAAGTGTCACTTTCGCCCCCCCCCCCCTTTATTTCGCTTGTTGGCTATACCTTATTCCTGGAAATGCAGTTATATTCTGATTTTTTCTATAATTAGGTTTGGCTCTTTCGAAATGGATAGTCTGTAATTGTTAAATATTTTATAGAAAGCAAAGCAACCCTTTAATCGTTACCAGAATTTCCGTTTAAATAATGTTTATTTTTAACTGTTTTGATGACAATTTTTATATTTATGATGTTTTAAAATGATATTTTTTAGAGCTGTAACAGACAATATGTTACCACAGCATAAGAAGGGATCTGCAAAGCCCTATTCAAACGTTCTAAATGCATTCTTGAATTCTGATGGTAAGTTATCACGATTTTTGGAGCGCGTCTACTTTATACTACAGCATGACCCCTAAAAATCAGTTTTAAGGGTTTAACTTTACAATCGCCGTATTTTCTAATTTATCATCTAAAGTATAAAAAATACTTGTTCTCTATACTTTCCCACACCAGAACAAATAAAAATTTTAATTTTCTTACCTAAATTAACAACGGAGATTTTAAGAGCTAAAGTTTTGAAAAAGTAACCGTGCAAAAACTTTTTAATGGAACGATTTTGTTTGTGCTTTCCTGAAAGTGTCCGATGAGCTCTAAACTCATCTTTATCCTTATTTTTTTTTATATAAAGGGAAGGGACTTTTTGTCTCCCAACCTAAAGTAATAAAAAACCGAAAATCTGCTTGACCCCACAAACGCCCTCTTATTTCAATGGGAAGTCTTTGCTCAATAAGAAACTTTGTGCAAAGACTCAGTTTTTTTTAATTTAGGAGGTTGTTTATTAGTTGGAATAAGTGACAAAAGTTATGTGAAAGGAATACACCTTACAATTTATCAAAAACTTCATATGAGGTGAATTTTAAAAGCAATTATTTTCTAAAATTAGGATAGTTCGTCTATTTGTAAAGGATAGCTCTGGTTGTTAATTTATGCATGCTAGATCCTTTCTATCGATTTCATTGTTTGATAATTCCTGTAAGGGTTAGGAACAATTTTGTAAGAGTAGCAACTCAATAATCTATCAAATAAAAGTTCATTTTAATCGTAGTATTTTTTTTTTAAATTATAAAAAAATAAAATTTGTAAATATTTACAAAGATACACTTTGTCAGATTACCATGATTTTGTCTAGTCCCTGCAGGGGGCTCTAAGTCTATGAGTGTTGGTCCTTATCACCAAAGGTTACTAATCCCTGCCGGGCTCTTTAAAACTGTACAAATTTTAGGATGGCTATTGTAGACATGTTCAATAGGTTTCAACCACGCGTTACTAAGGTAGGGTTTAGTAATCTAAATCTTTATAATAGTATTAATAGTTTTTTTTTGCCTAACCTATTAGAAGCCTATAAGAAGCTTTAAAGTCCAGCAGATACATAGACTTTCATATAATGATGATTTGAAGTAACTTCCTTTGCTAACGGTAAGCTGATTTTTTTCTAGGATTTATATACAGTTTCATTTATACCAGTTCTAAGACCAGGTAATATTTTGGGAATACTAGTAAAAGGGGGGCACAGTGGGATTTTTGGTCATTTTTTAAATTTCCTTAATTTTGAGTTAAATGTCCCAGGGGCTAGTATTACCATTCAAAAGTTGCCATGCAACAGATTTTTTTATATACTACAAAATTAGGCAAAATACAGCCGTT
>LS057703.1:0-10683 GCA_900241095.1 Acartia tonsa
GCTAAAGGTCCCCCAACGGGGTACCCCCAAAATTGCGGATACCTGTCCCCCCAAAAAAAAATTTGCGCAATTTAACCCCCCCCCCCCATCTGTGTTACTTAAGGAATCACTCCGCTAGAATCTTAGTCAGACGAAGGAATATGATCTAAGTATGAAGCAGCTGCGCTACAAAAAAAAATTTGCTTAAAATTTAAAAGTATTTTAAGCAACAACGTTACATAACCACACAGACACATATAGACTACATATTCGCATAAGATAGTTTTAGGAAATTTGTCCCAAAACTTTGGTTTCCTGGATTTCTTTACTAATCAGGGCAGCACAAGGCTGGCATAAGCTTTACTAAAACTTTATTCAATATACATTTAGAACTTTATTCAAATAGCATTTAATACATTTGAACTATTATTTTTATGACTTTTACGTTAGAATTGTTTTTTTTGTATCTTAAAGACCCTTTTCGATACGAATTTAAGAACTTGCCATTAATTATTATCACATTACATAAGACATATTACTCTATAATTGTTTATCGTTATATACACCAGAAATCATTGTTTGTTAGCGTTCGCTTATATTGGAAGGTGTTGTCCTTGAAATGAAATACAATATGTTTTAGAATTTTTTGCTTTGTCTACCTGCTTATATTTAGCTTATTGTTTAGTTTGTAATGGGTGATTTGAAATAGATACTTAGGTTCATGTACCTTATCTAAACATAATATTTTTAACTCTTTTTACTGTTTGTGGCGAGACTAATCTACAGCAAGGGTATTTTACGTCTGAAAAAATAAGAGCTTTAACGCGTTTTTATTCTGCTCGCGCATTTTTATAATACTGAAATACACATGCAGTAGAGATATTCTTTTATATTATTAGGTATTTGAGTTATATCTATATTAGTATTAATAGAATCTCAACTTATATTTCTATAGTTTTATTCATGAAAAAGAAAATTTATTTCACTAATGTTTGCAGTATACTTTCTCTTTTAAATCTAAATTATTGTTTCTTTGTGTTTTGGACCAATTTATTCTTGTGTCTTAAAAAAACAAAGTCAAAAAATTATGTGGCCTTCTAATTATAATAGCACGAAGGTCAGTTGGCTAATTCAGTATAGGTCAGCTTGATAAACATTTATGTCAGATGAGCAACAAAAATAGAGTAGGGAATGCCTTGGCTCATAAATAGGTACATATCTTAACCAGACGCAGCTAGGGCTTCAGGCAAAGTTCGTGCAATCAAAGGGTTGGTTGTCTATTGGATGTTACTCAACCAATCCCGCCCCAATTAGGTAAATATATAGCTTGTGGTTAAACGCTTCTCGACCTACCCTGCTTAAAATGACTCTTTTTTAATGGAAAATGTCTAAGAACTGGTATTTTTAAACAGAATTTTAGTAGTAGTAATGATTACAAATCGTATTTGTATTAACTATGAAACTTAAATATATACTAAGACAAATTGTTTAGGTATAAAATTTCTTTATTTGATAAAATGTGCTTGCCCCAATACTTTAACGTTGTTTGTTTTCCTACAAGCTTTAAGGCTGTTTCCCAAATCATTATTCTGAACTATGATTTTACTTTAGCTATCCATCTCAGGGACAAAACATTCTGTAATACTTATGTTTCTTAGAACTTTAGACCAAAATTTTCTCAATACTTTTCTTATAGTAAAACACTCTACTAGGTTTTATACTGCTAGAGTTTCAGAGACTAATAAACAGAAAAACAAATAGACCAGAAAAAATGTAAGTGTTCATATTTACCGAATAGACAGGTTTATTAACTAGCAGATGTGACCAACAACTAAATTCTATATTTTTTTAAGTTTCATTATTTAAGCTATATTTGGAAGTTTGTATTATCCATATGATAAATTAATAGGATGTGTGTTTGTCTGTCTGTTTGTTTTTACCAAAGGATCTTGAAAACCGCTCGGGTTTTCCTTAACAGGGTAGCTTCTCATAGATCCCGGGAAGGTTTATAACTATTTATGGGAAGGTTACCACCACTCTCCTAAGAGAAATCACAAATAATCAGAAAACATAGATAGGTATCTTAGAGACTTGAATCACAAAAACAAACATTTAAAGTACCACTAGAGGCCTAGTTAGTAATAAATACCTTTTTATTTCACCCCCAAATATTTTTTTTCTATTTATGTGCGTGTTAGTTATACATCTTCTTATTTGTATACTACAAATTTACTGTTGAAAGTCTATTCATTCTCTTTTTATTTGTGTTTGTTTTCTCAAATTTTATTGGATAGTTTTGTTTAGTAAAATTGATTTTACCTGTTTTTCTTATACGTGAGTTCTTGGCAAGATAATTAGTTTGAAGAACTGATAAACAATTCTTAGCTAATATAAATATATAAAATTATTTTTAAAAAAACAAACTTTTTGCAATAACAAAAAAGTGTAAAACAAAGAATGATTATAATGAATCATAACTATCAGTACCTTAATATGAACTGAACATATCATAAATGATTTAACAATAGATATATTTAAGTTTTTTATTAAAGTTTTTCTTAAATATTTTTTTTAAAGTTAGGTTTGCTTCCTAAGTATAATAGGACATGTGAAAATAATTATAGGTTTTTACTTGCAAAGATATAAATACAAACTAACTTTTCTTCATATGACATGCCCCTGTAATGTATAGACCTGGTATGCAGGTAGGGAGGGGACAATGTACTGTTTACACTAGTCCCCAAAGTTTTATAATAAAGTTTTCTTATTCGTTGGATTAACAACCTTGTGGTCTTTTTTTGAATTTTGGTAGATTGGTTCAAGTTGAGTGCCAAAACGTTTCAACCACTAATTGTAATCAACAGAAGGAGTAATTTTGTGTATAATCATGTACATCAAGATATTGGCCATTGTCTTATCCCTTTAGATCCCTGTTGTATGCCTAGTATGGAAGTAATCTAATTATTTCCTGGTATTCATCAAAGTCTAGATTCTCTAGAGGTCTAATTTAAACAGAGTGGACAATAATTTTATAGAAATATTTTTTATTTTAAGTTAAATGCTGTGTTAATGTCTAAAATGCATTAACTCAAATGAAATGATTAAAGAATCTTTTTAAAAATAACTATTTAACGGTCACCCTATTCGAATGTGTTTGTGTGTAATTTTGTGGATTTATATATTTAGACTGTTGTCAGAATCAAAACTATTAAATAATTAATTATGAAAGTCTGCATTTATAAAAAGTAAAACGTATAAGACTTTTTAAATACCCTGTGCATGAAACGAGTTGTGCCTGTTTTCGAGTCAAGACTTTTTATATACACTTAATTAATAGTTTGTTGTCCCGCTTCTTACATAACAGCAGTATGAATTATGATTAAACGCCTCCCACTTCTAAAAAGAAAAAAAAATTTTAATTTTTTAGGAAATTCATTTTTTCTATGGGCGATATCTCTATGGCGGGTGGTGGTGCCCTCCAAAAAAAAGTTATAAATCTTACCTGGGCCTATAAAAAGCTACACTATAAAGAAGAACCATGACGGTTCGTCGATTAGCGAAATCCTTCGGTACACAGAGACAGACACATATCCTGTTACTTTCATATATAGATTGAACAGATTCAAACACAGTCATGAAAAACAAAACTGAGACACAGTTAATATAAGTAAATGAAAGTTGTCAGTGAAACTTGAGTATTTGAATATATGTGTAAACTTATTCATTTTCTTTAGGAGGGGGGGAGGGGTTAGGGAATACCTTTCATCTTTAAATTAAACCATATACAACTTTAGCATAAGTAAACAATGAGGATTCTTCACATTATCGTGTCTACAACCCTTATTCTATATTATAAAGTTGTGTGTGTGTGTTTGTGTAAGTCTACTAAAACATCGCAAACGGCTGGACCGTTCTTTTGTCAATTTTTAGAGAGTTATCTACATCAATTTAAATTGAATTTTCCTGTGCTTATTCATGTAAACTGTATTACAATTAACTTTACTTTTTCTTAGATATATTGTTGGCTTATTACAAGCTCTTGATAGTGCCTGTATAAACATGAAGTCATACAATACAATTGACTAATAATAGGCCGTTACACAGACTAAAATACCAATGCTATGGCCGAACAGTATACGTTTTAATGGACCAATGGTACGCCAGCATTTTTAGGACTATAAAAAGCTTCGCTTATTACAATAATTAACCTAGTTTCTAATTTTTTATTTTATATCCTTTTGTACAAATATTTAAAAAATTCATAGTTTAAATGTTATTAAGGAAAATTAAAGACAAAATAATTTACATTAATTCATTTTGACAACTTAATCCTAAAATGTAAGGTCATAATTTCTTGGTTTTTGTGCAGAAATATGCATTTTCTTTCTAATGTAATTTTGATGAAAGTAAATTGTCCATATAGAAGAGAATATATGCTCAACATGTGTGATAGGGGTCCTGGGGTGGGCCTATGGGTCTTTAAATTAGCAGATATTCCTATAGAGGCCTCTAGATGCTTTTTTAATTTTCGGAAAAGGGTAGTAGGCCGACCAACCAAAAATATTTGTTTTTGGTCAATTTACCCGTTTGTGTAAGGTAGCTTTCTCCGAAACAGATATTAGAAATCATCCTGAGGAAGATAAACTGTAAAGAAGTTCCATATCATTTAAGCTATGCGTGAAATCTTTTGTTTAACACCTTAATTAAGTATTTACAATATCAATTAAAGGGTGCATTAATATGAAATTAATGACGTTTTTTGATTAAGGCTTTTTCAAAAAAAAAAAATCTAGGTATCTCAAATACTTTAAGGGTCATTGTGAAAAATTCTATTACCAATTTTTGAAGGACATTCCCTATGCTTGTTTTTCTTAGATTACTTTTAAAAATATGTGAACCACCTAATCAAAGATTCAATCTGAACCCTAACTTATCTTCGCTCCATGTAAGAGAGATATGGAAAGTGCATTAATATGCAATGCAAACAAAGAGCTTATACTTGGGCTGGAAGGAAGGATGATGGTGGTTCTATGTATGTACATGTATTGTATGAATATATGTATATTTACAATGTATGTATATACACCAGATTTATATGGGCAAGGCTGTATAGTTTGTATTGTGTATACTACACCCTTCTCTAACCATACTTGTATGCATGTTTTCCAAGCTTATTATACTTAAATAGGCCCCCATATTTTCCACAAAATTAAGTCATAAACTTACATTGCCATCCCAAATACATGTAGACGCTTTTATTATATTTATAACTGAACTGTACCATATACAGTAAAAAATTCCATTTTTTATCTTAAAAATAATCATTTCATTTTCTAATTATTAAGAATAATATATATTAAACCAAAAAATTTATATTTTGATCTATGTTATTTTATCAATATAAAAGATATCACTTTAGAAAGCTCTCATATTTGTATTAGAATTAAATTAAATTTAACAATAGACAAATTTTTAAAACCTTTTTCTTTATTTTTTCTCTCACAAAATATTTTTTATTATTTTTCAGTATGAGAATGTAAGACATAATAAAATATAACTTAAACCCACTATATTTGAATTTGGTGAGAAAATCACGAATTTACATATTCTAATAGGATTTGAATTGAAGAGTACAAGTGTGAATTTAACCCAAAATGTAATGTAAATGTTTTCCTTAAATTTAAAATATTTTGACGCGCCTCTCTCACTGTGACAATGTAATCTTACTCAACCATAAGGAATAATACATTAGCTTTCTAGTGAACCACTAATATTCTCTTTCCTACCCCATAACTTTGCTAATTACTAAAGGCTACGCCCCTAGGTCCAGAGGCCTCTAGGGCCACGTAAAATGTTTTCTTTTCAATCAATGTTAAGATCAGCTGCTCACCAAAAATTTATTTTTCACCGAAAAATATTTTTTCGTTTGTTTTATTGCGATTTCTCTTGGGAGGGTGGTAGTTCCCTAACTCAAAATAACTATAAACTTTATCAGGAGATATGAAGAAAAAGGAGAACCATATCGGTTTAGTTGTTAGCGGGATCCTTCGGTATACACTCACAGACAAACAGAAAAGATCCTTTTGCTTTATTATAAGGATTGCTGCTTAAAGTGCGTTAGGTTAGGTCACGTACGATTTATGAAATCCACAGGGGTGTATTATTAGCTTCCGTTATTTTATGATTGAATATGTGTGGATTCTTGGTAACACACTTGGTAAAAAAAGATTCTAACAACCATTCTTATCCTTCCTTTCTCTCTCTAGAATTCTTTAACACCATGTTTATGCTTTTAAATCTTATCTATTTCTTTTATGTACATTTTTACAAATAGAAATAACACATGTATAATAGTATTTTTTCCAGTATGGCTTTGAATCCAATTAATAACTGGTTTTGATCTTATAATTGTACATTCTATATCCGTGGAAAGCTGTTTATAATACGATGCGATAAGTAACTATTCATTTTTTCTTGCATCTAAATGTTCTTAATGCTATAATCCTTTTCAATAGAGAGGAAATAAATTTTAAATGAACATAATTTGAAGCTTTCCCTCAAGCTCTGAATACCTTATCTTATTTATCAAATTTAAATATGAGTGGGAGGTTTTTTTCCTATGACTAACCCCTACAGGATCCCAAAACCTATAGTGTCCTAATCCTATGGGGCTACCCAGTACACAACATAGCCTAACATAACCTGACCTAAAGTAACAAACAAACAAAATTTCATAAATAAGGAGAGTTGAGTTAAATGATCGACAAGGTTCTTTGAGGGAAAGTGCCAATAAAACATTCTTTGTTGCCTAATTCCTTTCCCTGATTTTTATATGTTATTTTCTTTTTCATTATCTTTTTTTTTGTTCCTTTATCTACATTTTAATTGTCTCTCTCATCGCTGTCAAATCTGCAAATGCTTTCAGGCAAAACTTTTAAGGAAAACAAGGAAAAAAGACATTCAAAGATTTTTTATTAGAACGTGACAAAACAACATTTTTTACCTGATATTATATAAAAAAAAAGCTAATTTTAAGATGTATAGGATAACAGTTTTATTATACATAAACAAATAATGAGAATCTAGAAATAAAAAGACAGTTAAGTATAGAAATAAACAACAATTAATTCCATATTTAATCAAATGCTTTGATATAGTCTAAGATACATTAATAATAAAACGTCAATTGAAATTTGCCTTTGTTAGGTTATAGAGAAGATTTATTCATGTTTTTATGTATATTTAAATAAACATAGATTATTTGTATATTTTCTTTAAAAAAAGACATTAAAAATCAAGTCATATGCAATAAGAGATTTCTATTAATTATTGAGTTATATATTATGGTGTTAATTATGGAGAAGTTATGCATTTGAAATCCTAAATTCTGTCCTTTTTATGCGGTGACAAGAAAAACTTGATTCTTATGTGAGTTTTTTAGTAGCGCGGCTACTCTATAGCTAGAGTACGGACGTGAGACAGTCACTTCATGATTGTCGAGTCTATAAGCAGAAAATACATTTGGTAAGCCGATTCTGATAACCTAAGTACAAACACACACACTTTTCTATCCCCCCAGGCCCACCCCTACCACCCCTCTACTCTTTTCTCGATTTCACACTTAAACCACACTGGTGCACAAATTATATTGCTATAATATAACTCGATTTTTTTGTCGTTAAAAATTATTTTAGGTTTATTTCAAAGATTTATTGAGAGTTTTTGTCTACCTTATATTAATCCTACATATATTTTATGGATTGTGATCTTTGAACATATGGAAAAATTGTCTTTGTTATTTTGTGCAGTTTCGAATTCTTTGTAATTTGTTCGATTATAAATATTGAACAAATGCTTTTCACTTTCGCTGTTGCTAATTCAAAAAATAAACCGATTTTCTACAAGCCTAACATGTAAGTTTGTTTGTCATAATTTGTTGAATGATATTTAGATACGGTTTTATATATAGATTTTAGGATTATCAAATAATGTTGGATGTACTGTTAAACGTAAATAGTAGACTCTAGCTAAAGGTTTTATAATACCATAATGATTTTTTATTTATAAGCAATTTCTTTAGAATAGATTTAAACTTAATAAGTCAAAACGAAACCATAAACTAATATTCTATTATACCAAGTAGTAAAGAATTTCATTCCTCCGTTAAGATCTTGCAACTAATAAACATATTGAGCATTACATGTTACGGAAGCTTCGAACAAGCCCCTAAATTGAAGATTCCCTCTTATACCGTGTCTTATGTCTTTTCTAGAGGCACTATGATGTGTGTCTATTCATGTTATATTATTTCAAATTTAATCTTGGTATGGTTTTAGGCTATTTTCTGCCCTACCTTCCCCTCCAAATACAAAGCTACTAGATGCTAGATGGCGTTTATATTTAGATTTACTGAATTAAAAAAAGACATAAAAACATTACTATAGAAATGATCTATGAATAATATTTCTTCTTGTTTCAAAGACATTTATTTCGAAATGCGTAGAAAATTTGATTGTGTGTCTCTTAGGTATTTTATTACGCTTTTCATCACAAGACATTTATTTGTTTGTCGATAAAAAAATATAAGTCATCAGATTTGTCAACTGAGTAAAATATTGGGGAGTGAGGAGCACTTGCCTGTAAATATTACACAGACTTTTATGAGCAGGTTTTCTCATTCATAAGTTATAAAAAGTTCTTTTAAATCTTCATTAGTTTGTTTAAACTACCAGTGCTCATTCTTATCACAACAAGGAAAATGCTGATTAAGCTGATCAATTATCTATGTTTCATTTTTACTACAGCCATTATATTAAGTAGTAAGCGTTTTTTGTTTGTCCCGAAGGATCTCGCTAACCGCTGAACCAATATTGTTCTCCTTTACATTGAAGCTTCTGGGAAGGTTTTTGGGAGGATTTTTTCACCCCCCTCTCCCAAAAATAATATTTTTTTACTCTTTTGAAACTCAAATTTAAAATGGGATGAGGTCGACTTTTCCCCCTCCTACCTTAAGTGCCCCTAGAGGCTTCTAGGGGCGTAGCCGCTAGTTTATAAAAAAAGTAAAACCCTTCATAGTGTTGTATTTCCAAGATGTGTTTGACAGTTGTTTAACACAAAGGCTTGTATATTATTTTGATTTAAATTGAACTCCATTTATTTAATATTTACACTCTTATTAACTTTGCTTGTGTGTGTGTATTGTATGAGTATGAGTGTGTTTGTGTGTGTGTGTGTATTGGTTGATTGAATGTATGTACTTGCATCCATCTGTGCAGGTTTGTAGCTGGGACCAGAGTAAAGTGTCAGGTATTGAAAGGTTTCCTGATGTTAGAATAGGAAATAATGTCAATACATCAACAATACAAACAATTGGTAAACTCCCTATTTCTAAACAGTGAACCCCCCACCTTCTTCCTCAATGATGGAGAGGACATTGGACTGTAAATTAAACTGGCACCTAAACTTCTATAATAACACTATCTTATTCGTTGGCTTAAGAACTTTGAGCACTATTTTCTAATTATATAGGTTAGTTCCAAACTAGTTGTGTCCAAACTTTCCAATCAATAATTTTAAGATACAGAAGGGGTAATCATGTTTATCATCATTGTTGATGTACATGAATTTTATGTCTTACATTTGTTTTAAAAACGTATCTATAGACCCTTTTAATATCTTTAACACTGCAAGACCTTAACCCTGTGGGAATCTCATGTTCTTGTTTTTACTCAGCCTAAAAGAACATTTTATGCTTTCAGAAAACACTTAGTTGCTTCACTTACGATTGGAAGAATTTTACCAAACAATTAAATCAGAGCAAAGTGGGGAATTGTTTTCAAAAAAAATATTAATAGATTAAGAAAGTTGTATACTTTTTATATGAATTCATGTCTGTTTCCTACATTTTAGAAGGCAGTCGAAGGGCGAAGGCATATGCTTTTGTTCATTTCCATTGCGAATAGCGGCTAAACATCAATCATCAGCAATATATGAAATAATAAATAGCCTTTCAATAGTTCTTTAGAAGCAAATTACTCGACAACTGCTGATTTTAAAAATAAAGGAGTTACCAATACAGCCCCTACTAAATTAAGTTGAGTGTGAACAAATCTTAAATTTAGGCAGTCATTTAAAACTCTTTTCACTAGCACACATTCCCTCACACCCACACCTACACACACACACACACACACACACACACTTACACACACTTACACACACTTACACACACACACATACACACACAAATACTTTTGTTGTGATTGCATTTTCTTCAATACATAATATTCTGCTATTGAATTATTTAGAATGTTTAGAATTAAAATTTATAGAAATCAAATAGAGCTGTGCTCATTTCAAAGTACATATTCTTGTAAACATCGGGAAAATGGAGGTTAAAATAATCTACACGCCTTTCTTACCGCCATCATCCTTATAATAAAGTAACAAGGTGTTTTTTTGTACCAAAGGATCTCCCTAACCACTTAACCGATATGTTTTTCCTTTACAGGGTAGCTTCTCATAGTTCCCTGGAAGGTTTATACCTATTTTTAGGGTGTAACCCCCCCCCTTCCCAAGAAAAAAAATATGGGGGGTTGTACTTCTTTTTGACACTAAAACTGGGGGGGGGGGGGCAAATTCAATCCCCCCCCCCCGCCCGGGGCGACGCCGGTGGTTGACAATATACCAATAGAAAAATTTTTT
>LS057704.1:0-10681 GCA_900241095.1 Acartia tonsa
CAGCTTCGCCTCATGGGGGCTGGGTATAGACCAATAACAATATTTTTTTAAGGGGGAGTGTTGATTAGTATTACACAATTTAATATTTTTTGTCGTTATTATGGATTTTTCAAGGGGGAAAAGGGTTATTTTTTTAATATCAGTGGTATTTCTATAGCAGTTCTTGAAGACATATGGACAAAACCATACTAAATTAAAGCTCTACTTTTGTTGTTTCATTCCAAAATCTGAAAATGTCGTCGGAAAGTTTTAAAAAATTATCGTTATATAATAATGTACTTAAATAATATTGTACTTTTTTATTTCTTATCTAATTTATTGAAAATCAGATAAAAGTTATGAAATTATACAACAACTAAAAAGGTGTGGATTTGGAACCTAAAAAAATATTTTGTAAGTTACATTTTAATCTTTAAACAACTTATACTTAACATTTTACTTAATTAATTTTACTTTATGAGTTTTTAGGCTAAATATAAAAACTCTTTTAAAATTTTAATATAATTTCATAATTTAATATTTATTTGTCTATATACAGCAAACAATCTCGGGAACTGATTTGGTTCTATTTCTTAGCTTCTTACAGCTTAAATCATGGTTTTGCTTTTTAATTAAAACGACGTTTGTATTACAACAAATTAAAAAGCATTGATACAAAAAGATTTAAATTAGTAACGAAGTCAAAACTTGTTTCTTTTTGGAATAACACAACCTTTTTCTTACTTTTTACAAATGTATTTGATTTTTTTATATGCAAGGTCTAACTATGAGTATTTTAGAATTATTGTATCGATCTAAAATTTTATATGAGGATTCCTGTAACAACAGGGAATAATCTTAATGCATATAATTATGACAAATCACATTCATTTTAGGTATGTAAGCTTGTGGACATCAAATTTCTATTATTTCTTATATTTGATTCTTGGAACAATTAGGTTGAAACGAACTGTCTTTGTAATGAAATCTTGTTAAGTACTAGTTAGGCCATTTTACTCCTCAGTTAGCATAAGATTTTATCCAGGGTAATTTAAATCTATAACTATATTCTCTTACTTCATATCGACAATGTATGTTTGTCCTAATGTCAGATTTGCTGAGCATTATGGATGTTGTCATCCTTGATTTTGGCCTGAGCACTGAGTGCCAACCCTGGCCTAGCTAGTTATGAAAACCTTTGGCGTGCAAAAACAGGCACCGTAGCCCCGAAAACGGTTGATTGATCGCCTATCGTGCGAGGAATTTCTATTTCAAGTCATATTCTTGCGAGATTATTGATAGATGATGGAGAAAAAAGAAAGGGTTACTTCTTGTCTATATCGCCCTCTCTCACTCCCTCGTTTATCATCGCCCTCACTCCCTCTCTATCTCCCTTCCATCTCTCTCGCAAGCACCCAAACAATACCCCTTTTTTGGCCTGATCCCCCTTCATGCCAAAAAGCCATTATAGTTCTATATTTATATATACATGAAATCCAAAATATGACAAAAACAGTCCTTTACAATCTCTCTCTCTCTCCCTCTCTCTATCTCTTTCTCTCTCTCACCCAATCTTTCCCTCTCTCTCTCTCTTTCAATGATTGTGCTTTAATCGAGCATTCCATAAATGTACCAGCAATTGAACGCCCTCTCTCTCTCTCTCATACCCAAATCTTTAAATCTTAAAAAGAAAGAAAGGGTTAAACAACATAAATAGGGTCGTCAAGATATGTTTTGAAAAAATCATGTATCGTATTAGAGACATTAGAGAAAATAAGATAAAATGCATAGGATTAATCCCTATTTTGTTGGTTTGGTCCTTTTATCCAAAACTGGAATCAATCTTATATTATTTTTCATTTTACCATCCGCAGAAAACTGTATATAATACAATTGAAAAGTAACTATATTTAGTACATAAAGAAAAAGATGGTTTTATAAAGTAAGAAGTTGGCATCCTGGTCTTGTTGTCTAAAGAGAGAGAGAGATCAATTGGTTCTTAGAGAGACCATTTATGATTTTCATTTCATCTACAAACCCATAATCAATTAAAAAAGAACATATGAATTAAAATCATTAATTACCAAATTGAAGTTTAATTTTAATCAAGGTTTTCTTGTATCAGCCCATTTCAAATTAAGCCATATAGGTTTAAATTTTTTGGCGCTTCCACATAAAGTTACTTGTCAATCACTGATACCTCACTCTCTTATTATTTTAAAAATGTATAAAAATAAGGAGGGGGAAGGTAGTTTGTCTATATTGAGAACTGGGTAGCCCCACGGGTAGGCACCCCTATCTACCCGCAGGGATTAGTAATAGGAAAAAATAGCCCCCCCTCTCTCTAATTATTTTCAATTCGCTTTTAAAAATAATGTAGGGGGGTATCAGGACTTTTCAGTCACCAATCTTTTAATAAAATCTAATTTTAATGACGGACTTGATTTTTTTTACTTTTTTTCTAGTTTTTAGTTTGAAAGTCAGCTAAGATTAATTTTTCATTGACCGAAACTATTACAAAAAATCCCCTTTAAAAGGCATCTGTTTTTATAACAAAATAAATGGATTTTTATGAAATAAGATGAATTCATAAAGGCAGAGGGCCGAAAAAAGGAGTTGCTTTATGAAGTTCAAACTTTTTTGCCCCCTGTTTTGAAATGGAAAACTGGGAGGGGGTCTTGGGAGAGAGTAAAGGGTTGGATTAAAATGGGTAATGGTAGAAATAATAATAGTTGGTGTTAAATAAAAAGAACTAAAATTTAAAGATAGCACGTACATTAAAAAAATGAGTTTTTCCTTTAAAATCTGTTAGCATTTTGTTAATATCACTATTAAAATGCTTTTGTCGACATGATGCTTTAATTGAATAAGATCATAAATGACAAATTAGCGATAACATGATTATATGTTTATATTTATGTCATTATTTTACATAGTGACAGCGATTATTCATAGAAATCTACCACACAGCTCTAAAGATGATTTTTATAACAAATTTTCTCTAGTATTGGACAATTACAATATTTCGGCTAAATACAAAAATCCGCTAGAATGCAAGGTACAATATTTTCTATGATGAATTGTTTGGGTAAAATGGTAAAAAGTAAAGTTTTTATGCCAGAAATAGTTCAATACACTTCATCTATGCTACATGGGGTTTATTTCAAGCCCGCAGGGATTACATAACCACCTCAAATCACATAAAGTCGGACAGAGTAAGTTATATCGGTGAGAGAAATATTCACAAAAATAATTAAGCGCTTATCTTTAATAACAGTTGAGGAAATAATAAAAGGTTTGGGACAACGGATAGACATATTGACGAACAGACAAAATAGATTTGCTTGTAATAATATTCTTTGTAAAAAATGTACACAATTTATTGACTTATCCATCCATCCCTGGTTTTATTAAAAATTTTATAAACTCATCATTTATTTTTATGATTACAATCAATTTTAACTTTTTTGTTGGTGATTATTTTTGGTTGTTATAAAGTTTTTTTACTCTAGTTTTTAGAATAACATTTTTAGTTTTTTTCATCAAGTAACCAACATTAGCTTTATCAATAACGATGTTTTCATGCCTAAAAAAATTTTAAGTTATAAATATTTGATGTCTAACTCGATTCAAAATTTTTATCCAAGTTTTGGTTGCAAGATGAACCAAAACAACTTCGGTAATAAAAATTGCTACACATCTTTAAAAGCAAACTTTTTTATATAATGACAGGTATTACCAATAAATCTCTTACCAATATAAGTATTCTAAAATTGAATTGTACAACTATTTATAATTAATGAATCATGTATTCTTGAAAATCATTGCGCAAAAATGACACCAGACCACGTACTTAAAAGGATGCTACGCTTTTTAGATTTTTTTCCCCAAAAAAATATTTATTTCGTATTTATTGATAATAATCTTTAAGAATGGTTGATAATTTTACATCAGGAGCAAACTTTTGGATTCATATAAACTTTTCTTCAAATCTATTGCAAAAAAAAACAATCCTTTGATTGCAAACCTTATGTTTATAACCCCTTAGTTTTGCAAAATGAATGTCCATTTAAAATCTGACTAGCCTTACAATTTTATGACAATATTTTACACGCATTTTTCATACCCATCATACACACAGAAAAAAAGTGATACTTTTTCTAGAATAGCAACTCCAAGATTTTGTTTGTCCGTCTGTTTTAGCTTTGTCCTTTTTGTTTTCGCTATGCGTCTCTAGCCTTTATGAAGGGGAGGGCAAGAAATAGCCTAAAATCAAAGACTTACATTTAAAAAAAGCCTTAAAACATCCTGGGACATGGGACATCCTGGGACCTATTTTTTCATTGTAAATGCAAAAAAAGACCAATATTATACTGGCTACATAGCTGCGCAACTTAAAAATCTTTCGTTCTTGTTGGCCAAAAGGTTTGGGCGTCCTAGGCCAGAATAGGTTGGGCGAGAACAAGGATAACTTTTCAAAAGTAGGGAAAATACTTTTCCCTTTGCAACTTTTTCTTTTATATTCATCAAGCTTTATCTACTAAGCAACGCTAATCTATTTTAATTTTATTTCTTAAAGTTATTGGGGTCATGTGTTAGACTATGTAAGCCAGTGAAGCTAAAGAGCGTTGCTCCCCGCATGGGCTATGCAATTAGAAATATGAAATGGGCAAAAATTGTAATCAAAACTCTTTAACTTTGTGTAATTCTTAAATACATCCTTTCTTTAAAACCCCATAAAGATATGCCACAATTGTTAGGAGGTATTCTTAAGGTCTCTAGTTTTTCAATCTTGTAGTAAATATGCCATGGGCGCAAAAATGACAAACGAGCAGGTTTAGCAATATTTCAGATATTGCAAAAATGGGCCTAAGAACAGGTTTTAATAAAATAACGTTTTCGAAATTGGCTTTAAATGTCCTAATTAATATTATCTTATTTTTGTAGCGAAGGAACTTTTATAATTCGAAATATCCGTCTGTCAATTACGTTTTGGGGATAACGTGATTTTCTAGACTGTTTTTCAAGATATACAGCTGAAAATTTTTGTGACGATTCTTTATACTAATTATTTGTTATTAGTAGCGCAGCTACTCTAAAATTAGTGTCCGTACAACATTCTATCTATCCTTTATAAAAAATACAACCTCCATCAAAACTAACTTCATACTAAATGTTTTCTGCATAATATTTATTTTTTTCATTTTAAAAAATGAGATAACAATTTTAAAAACTATTTCAGTAACATTCTGTGGTTAGAAAAAGTGAGTTTTTTACACAATAAAAACACAGAAAGATAATAAATTTTGCTAAAATTGGTTGGATTCAGAATTATTGGTCGGAAAGGGAAAGGAAACGATGGGGTAAGGGGGTAAAAAGGGGTATAGCGAATTTTTATAAAATGGTATAGGTTACGAAATAAAAAGATATGTAAATAAGGCAAAATGTTACATACAATCTATGTCGATTAAAACTTATCACATAAAAGTGGTCTTAACTGATATGGTGTTAAAAAAGGGAAACCTAACAATAACTTTTTTATTGGAAATAACTATTCCTAAATTTTCTCAAGGGCATAAAATCATAAATAACTGGGTTAACCCAAAAACAACAATTTTTGCAATCCCTATAATAATTGCTTTTTCATAACTGCGATTTCAAATTTTGGATATTTCCAATTTTGCATTTGTTTGTTGGTGTGTATATGTATGTTTTATATATCAAACATGGAATAGTTTATATTATTTCATTGTTGATAAGCAATAAAATTGAAATACCCTTATCAATAAAGGAAGAACTTTACTTCTAATGTTAAAGGTTTATATAATTATTAAAATAAAAACAAAATGTTTTCTTTTGTTAAAATTTCCAATTTTTAAAAATGTTAATTATAAATATCTTTGATTTATGGGGGGAAAATTGTAATTTATGTAGAAATTTTATTTTTTACCATGGATATCATTATCAAGATTGGAAAATTTTGGTTTTTAACAAATAATTATTTTGTTATACCTCATTTTAATTTATTATTTTAATGTATTGTAAATAAATTTTATCCTTTTTGCGGACTCAAACCTCCAGGGTTCTTTCAATACAGGGCTCTCTTAACCCTTTCTCAATAATTCAAAGATATTTTTTCAAATGGAGGAAAACTGTTTTTTTTCCTAAAACCTTATTTTTGACATTTTAGAAAATAATCTTATTTTTGCAACGTTTTTGGTGGTTTTTAGTGGCAAATTTTTTTAGTGTTGAAGTCTGAAGAATGAACGAAAAAACTTTATTGCCATCTTACATAGACAAGGACAAAGATCTACAAAAGAAGTTAGATCAGGCATACAGATTTAAGTCATGGATAGAACAATAGATGATAAATTAGTCTTATTCTGAAGTATTATCTAGGTTTGATAAATGGATGTAGATTGTAGAATATACTTGGATATTATGACAGGGGAAAAATTTAGATAGCTAACATGAAACACTTTTATTGGTCAGTTCGTTCATCCATTACAAGGAGGGGAGGGTATGGGGTAAACTAGGTGGATGTGGGGTATCGTTATTTAAGCCCGCTGCGAGTTTCACTATAGAAGTAAACATGAAAATCTGGTGAAACATCCAAGAAAAAATACATTCATTGTTAGCTAGCTCTTTATATGAGACTGTGATGGAAGGATGAATGGATAGACCTTAATTTTATGATAGCTGCGCTGCTAACAGATTAGCAGAACCCCTGTTACTCTCCCAACTCTTGGTGCTACCCAAATTATAACCTTTTAACCTACACTCAACATTTTTACTGCCACAGTAGCTTTAACAGCATTTTTTGTGTATTTTTATTAAAAAAGTTTTTTTTTTCGGCAATAAGTTGTTTAATTCCATGGTTTTGTTATTAAGATATTAAAAAGGACAATGATACAGATACCTTTTTGTAATCTAAAATGTTCTGTTAAGCCACAATAACCATTTTTGATATTAATTTGTATGTTTATCTTGAGCTCGCTTTGATTTCACTTATTCCCCAAGTTTTATTTATCCATCCATTTATCTATCTATTTATATGTTTATCTATCTATAGAAAGCTAGTGGTCAAGCATGTGCTTATTATACAATTTAGTGGCTTAAGGGGGTTGGGTTATGGCATTACAGTTCAACAGACGAAACAGCAACAAAAATTCTTGGGAAAAAGCAAAAAGTAAAAAATGTTTATTTCTTTTTTCTTAATCTTCTTTTATCTTTTTGTCACTGTAAGACAATGATAACTTAGTAGATATAGGTTACTAATAGTTATGCTTAATCTTGGTTATATCAACAACATAATTATCAGGCGAAATCGTATAGTGTCAAATTGTTAATTTCTATTTTTGCTATTTCCAAACGTGTTAAATGAAATGGACATCTCTATTAGCATGTTCTGAATGGTATTTATTGACGAAACACTTTTGCTTTCATGGACCTAAAACATTAAACATTAGGCGCGTGCCATATTTAAATCAATGCAAGGGTCAAAAGTAGGCGCGTGCTTGGAAATTTGCATTTTGAGTGTATGTCTTTAGGGGCTTGAGGAAGTTTTCACTAATTTTTATAACGAGGGGTGATAACAACCCAAGTGGTAATCATAACAAGTTGTTGGAGATTTAATTTTTCTAACTTGAGGATTTTCTATTTATATCTTAAGCTTGAATCAAGGAGAATTTGACTTTTATAATAGATTTAAATGTCCAATTGGTTTTAAACTTTATGATTTATCTAAAAACCAGCGCCTCTATAATGATTTTTCATTAGTCTGGGTGAATTGTTCTATCGTCTTCAAACAATACTATGTATTATCAATTTAAGACAAAATAGTATTAAAAGCATTGCTTTTAGCTGGCTGAAATATTTAAGTCACAACTTAAAAATAAGAAAATAGACGTAGAGATTTAATTCAGCTTTATTTATCTATCAATTGAAATTCAAATTTAAAACCATCGAGTTTTTTTCCTCATAGCCGCATTTGCTATGTTATTCAATATAGAAATCTGTCTATAGATAAAAAGATTTATAGATTTAAATTCGATGCAAAAACGCAAAAAGTGCAAGGCGTCCCAGTTAAAAAAACAACTTAGCATAAAATGTACCAAATTTTATATATAAACTATAATACAGACAAAAAATTGAATAAGCTTTAAAAATATATCTAGATCAATAGTGTGTTAGTTGTATACGAGTAAATATATACAACTGGGTGTTTTATCACTTACACTAAAATATCAGATTCAGAATCAGAATCACTAAAATCAACATGTCCTAGATTATTAATAAAAATAATTATTATAACAACACAAAAGGCAAAACACCCTGTCATTAGGTTTAATAATAGTCAAAATTAGATTATCAATTTGATAAATTTATTAATGGCTTACATATTATCGACAAGCCATTTTCTTAAATAAAATTTTATTTTTCACTATAGATTGATTTAATCATAGGGCATTAAATAAAAGATGTCATGTCTGACATTCCATCGACATAACGATATTACCAGGATGTAATAATATTAGACTTTATTTTTATTATATAAAGTAACAAAGTGTTTTGTCTGAAGCTAAAGTTTTCCGCAAAAACCAATCAGAATTAGTTGTACTTTTCGGGAATGCCATTTATATATATATATCCTGGGATGGTTTTAGGCTATTTTCTGACCTCAAAACCCTCCCCTTATAATAAATATAGTAAAAGTTTGATATTGATTTTAGCGGACGTAATGGCCCACCATGCAACCGTTGGACTTCAAAAAGTTCAAATATATATTGTGTAGTAAACTGTTTTTGTGAATTTTATAAATTCAATTTATTCATAAAATGTATTTATTGTGTATGGAGAACAAGTACAATTATGTCCATAAGAAGTGGGGCAATCATAATATCTAGTATGAAAAAAGAACAGTAAAGTAAAGTTATACTGAAAGAGTAGAAAACTGAGACAATTGATGGTATAAAAATTGTAAGTAAATCACTGATATTGTTGGTTAGATTGCTTATTAAATTTTTACTCCAAAAAATAAGGAAGATATGATGAATCTTATCAAATGACGTAAGTACACACCTAAGTTATAGAGTAGCTGTGCTACTTCTAAAGACAGATGTGGAGGTGAGGGGGGAGGACTTTTTTCTGGGGATAAAGCGCAATTTTTCTTAACCCCTTTCGCAACACAATTGTTGGTTGGAGAATTATACAAAGAGTAACTTGGTTCTATAAAACTTGTAAACATTTATTTCCTTTAATACTTATTAATTTATGTAAACTATATTGCATTTTATATATTTCAAAATATTTGATTCGTCAAATATTTACAGGCAGGATTTTGGGATGTTTATTATACTAGTCACCAAAGTTTTATAATAATGTTTTCTTATTTATTGGGACAACAACTTTGGGGACTTTTGATCGGTTGGTTGATTAAGTTGAGTCTACAATAGGAGCTATTTTGTGTATCATCATTGGGGATAAACATTAAGTTATCGGCCATTGTCTTATTCCTTTACATCCCTGTTATTTATACTAAAAACCATAATCAACCATAAAACGCTATTTTAATAATGACGTTATGTTGATAAAATAACAGGATTGCATGAAAAAAAATTTTGATAGCTCAATGTTTTATTGTATGTTAAAAATTGTAAGTCATACCCAAAATCTTTCAAAAATTCTATAAATGATTTATCCATTCTTACGTTAGTTACTCTCTACCAAACATAGAAAAGAATTAGTAATGATGTTTTTTCATATATTTTCATATAAAAATTCAATAAAGTTCAGCTAGAGCTATCCATTTTAAAATTCACTAATTTTTATATCCCCCCAAAAAAGTTTTATTCCTATTTGACCCTAAATCTATTATGAAAAGCAAAGCTTTTCAATATACAGACCAACCACTTTATTTAATCAAATATGTTGATATTTTAGCTATTTTAAGAAAAAAAATTTTAATTTTGTTGCACTTTTAATTTCTATGATGATTTGGTACAATGTTATTTGAAGTGTAGCATCTCTATGATGACGTCTTAGAATTGAGATTATTGTAAATTTTTGTATAGAATTTTCTTTTTTCGATATTAAAAGCTATAAAATAGTTGATGTTCGTTTGTCTAACTTTTGATTTGTAGAGCTTCCCTTTTAAAATATTGCCATCCTTGTGATTTTTTTCTTTTCCCTTTCAAAATAATTGAACTTTTAATAATTTCAAATTGTAGACAAAAAACTTTGAGGAATAATTTTAAAATAAAATATATTTTATTAACATTTTATTCAGTAAATAAAATAGCCAAAAATAAGAACAAAAAATACTGCATATATGTTTTTTAAACAGACAAATATAGCCATACATTATTTTTATTTGTTAGTTTTCTGTATTATTTATTGGTCAGTTCGTTCATCCCGTGGAATGGGAAAGGAAAGGGTTAAGGGGGTGGATAGGGGTATTTCGAATATTTTAGCCAGCTACAAGTTTTACTTTATTAAAGTACGTGATAATCTAGTGTAAGATCCAACTAATAAAAAATCCATTGTAAAATTGCAACAAGCCACGTTTCTTGGTGACATATCAACTGTACATTCAACGAACAAACATGACTTTAGAGCATTTTTGCTGCAAAAGTAAACTATTGATTATTGAATTACTGATTTGAAATAATGCAAAATTTATATTGATTTTATCAATGAAAAA
>LS057705.1:0-10681 GCA_900241095.1 Acartia tonsa
ATAGTTTGAAATCGATAGGACAATTCTAACATGCCTAAATTAACGAATAAAAGCTATCTATCTCGGACGGACGGACGGACCGACCCTAATTATAGAAAAGCTTCGCTTTTAAAAAATCAAAATAGAAACCTAATACGCTTTTTGTGTTTAAAAAGTACAAGGGTAACAATAGATAAGTCCCTCTGAATAGATTTTGATCCTTTAAAATTTGTTCATACAAGGATGACAACATCCATAAAAGCGAAGCTCTGGAACGTTAGGACCAACGAACATTAACACTTGTAGAGTGCAAGAACAGAAAAAGAAGAAAATAAATATATAATTCTAAACAAAAGTGTAAGTATATTTGTTGCAAAACTGCTTATACTATTATAGAGATGCTTCGCTCATAACATTGTACCTCGTTGTAATATGAATCAGTATTCCAAAAATCAGATGATTAGGATAATTATATAAATAAAAATTTGTTGGTGAAAAGGATAAAAAGCAACATGTTTTAAATGGACGTATGACTATCTGGTAACGATTATAGAGTTGCTACTCTTCCTAAATCGTACCTAACTGTAAGTTTGAAATCTGTAGGAAAATTCAAACTTGTCTAAATTAACTGTTCCGGACGTACGGATGTATGAACGGAACGAACCCTATTTAAAAAAAAAAAAAAAAAATTTGAAAGTAGTAATCAATACTATAAAATAAAAACTAAGTGAATAAGAAAATCAAATCATGTAAAAAATAGACATACAGACTTTCTTGCAACGCTTTTAAATGTACCAAAGGATTCAACAATAAACATGCCAAGTTTTAAAACTTAAGAACAATTTTAAAATGCCTAAACTAACGATAATAGCAACTTACTGAGCCTTTTAAAAACCTGAAAATTAACAATTGAATTAGCATAATTTTCGTCAAATGTTGTTCACTTAAAGTTGCTTGCTAAACTAAGTACAAAAGCAACAATAAAGAACCTAAATATTCTGATTGAGTTGTCTTAAAAAACCAGCCAAAAATATTGTATAAATTTTAGCTATATTTTCTTCTCGTTATTTCTTTTCCTCTCATATTTTTGTATAAACACTGAACATGCCATTTATAATTCACTTTGTGCGTCTCTCCATTCATATTTTTTTGCTTCGATTTACTGGATGTTGTCACCCTTGTTCATTGTTTATTTATTGATTTGTTTAAATTTGATAACTTTGAATGCATTGAAATTGGCCTTCGTCTCTTATTTTATGATTTTTAGTTAAATATTCGTTGAAAATGGTCTATAATACGATGAGATACATGAATTTTCAGTATTGCTCTGAACTGGTTTTAATCCTGCGGAAAGAAACCTGATTTGTTACCTTTTTGTATTATACCATCAGGCATTTTCTCAAAATTAAGTATGATTATTGGTCAATTAATGTATAATTTTGCTAAATATAAAATTATGGTGTTTTGTAAGTATCAACAAAGTAAACCGTTGGGCAAACCCAAGTTTAAAAAGAATAAACTAATTATTTATATATAAAAAAATAAGGAGGATAACAACCATAAAAGCGAAGATAAAATATTGCTTTTTGAAAAGCTAAACATCGTCATGTTTAAAATGGACCTGTGGACTTTCTGGTAATGATTATGGAGTTGCTACGATTATGTCAATGTTGAAATCGATAGGACAATTACAACACGCCTAATTCAACGATAAGGGTTATCAATTACGGACGGACGGACCGGCCCTAATTATAGACAATCTCGCCTTTAGTAATGACGTTTCTATCATAAAAATGAAAAATTCCAGGCGAAGATTTTCTAGAATTAGAAGTGTGATGTTGTCTGTACATCTGTCCATCCGTATTTCAGTCCGTATCAGTTAGTTCAGATCATTAATTTAGTCATGATAGAATAGTGCTATAAAATTAGATTTTTAATGATGATTCCTGAAACAATTAGGAAATCGCAGAAACTATAATCTTCACCAAAAAAGTACGTACGTCCATCTTAGTTTTTAAGATGACATTCCATTATGCATGTGAATAAGAAAAATATATAATATTGACATTTCTGTAACAATAAGGCATAATCTAGGATGTATAGCAACCGTAAAACAACCAAAATAATATTTCATAATCATTTATTAGTCCAAAAATTCAGAACTTACTTTTTGAACTTTATGTTTTATCTTTTTATAATTAAAACTAATTTTCAAATGGTGATTCCTAGGATTCTTCTGATTAATCATCCCAAATGTTATTGAATATTGTCATCCTTGTTTCTGTGTACTTAACTTACGCAATTATAATTTCTTATTTGAGGTTTTTTACAGAACACCTTTTTATTGCTTTTTAAGTCGGGGTTTTTAGTCTTTATAATGCTAACATAACAGATGAAAATTAGACTGTTATGGCTATTTAAAGTGATGACATACAGCTGTTACATAATGCCTTTAGAACTTTTATCTTATCAAGTACTTTAGGTGCGCTTTTTTGCGTATAATTCAAACAGGTTGCAATTGATTTTTTACCAAAGTGTCAGTAATCTGCATAAAAAAAGCCATAGAGAAGTCGTAAAAGTGATTGGTTGCCGCTGTGGGTGTTTTAAAAAGGGCCGCTGTGGTGTAATTGCTGCTATATGGTTTAATTAGCGGCCGCGGATCAGATTTTCGACAACAAAAAATGGGCTGCTTGGCTTTAGATTGCTAAGTTGCTTTAGTCTGTGGATCTACTAGTTTCATTCCATGTGGGCATATCCATGAGTGCCCAATCCTTGCGGGAAAACCTCTAATCTATGTAATCTTACCTAGACTTTGAAACAAGATCTTTTATTTGCTGGCTGTTGGTTTCTTTTTAGTAGCGAAGCTACTCTATAATTCAATTTGTCTGTCTGTTCTTCCGTCAGTCAGTCAGTCAGTAACGCTGGGGGAAATGGGATTTACTCAGCTCCTATAAAAGATAGAAGGCTGAAACTCATTCAACAACATTCAATCAATATGGAGCATAATTAAGTAGAAAATATTAATAGCGGTCGGACTGTTTATAAGCAGCTTTTTAGCCTCTTTTATTTTTCAAAACTGATTTTCTCGGCACCTGTCAAAGATAGAAGGCTAAAACTTCTTGTCAACATTCCTTTTAATGTGGAGCTTAATTAAGTATTAAACATTAATAGCGGTCGGACTGCTTTTTAGCCGCGTTTACTTTTTACAGCAGATTTTCTCGGTTCCTACAAAAGATACACGGCTATATTCCCTTGCCTATATTCCTTTCTTTATGATCCATAATTAGGTATAAAAATCTATGGTAGTCTGACTGATTTTAAGCAGCTTTTTAGCTGCTTTTCTTTTTAAACCTTTCAGACATAAACCTTATTTTTTAAGGTTTCGTGATTTTAATTTTTTGCATATTTATTTGCACATATATTATATCTCTTTCTTTTCTTTGTTATGATAACAGTAAATCTGCTCTATAAATCACTTTGTCCGCTTGTCTATTTCATAATAGATTTTGTGCTTCGCTACTTATGGATGTTGTCATCCTTGTTTAGATCTAATTGGGTGGGTTAAACAAGCTAAGTCCAAACTTTTCAACCAATTATTTGTTTAAGCTCGTGTTTTACTATTCACTTAAAAAATATATCACTTAATTTTTAAACCTTGATGAATTTTATCCTGACTTGTTGCTTGCTATAAATCAAAGTATTGTAAACAGTAATTTGCAAATGCACGCTTTTCTATTGGGATTAGTGGGGTGGGGGAGTTGAAAGACTCCCTTAAAAGGATAGGTTTGTCATCCCCACGAAAGTTGCATTATTTGCTGGTTTTAGAGGTGAGGGGGGGGGGTCTATTTGTACTTTCTGTACTTTAAATCTTTATCAAGAACAAAAATGTGTTTGAAAGGCGCAGCCTAATACCAATCCTTTCTATTTTAAACACAAGATAGTAATAATACTTAACGGATGCAAACATCCTATTAATAGTAAAGTTGCACTTCAAAATGAACACATAATCTAAAAATGATGAAAGAACGTCAAAGTCAAACTGTAACCTATAAACTAAAGTTGATTGACTTTTCATGGTGGAGGGCTAACTCGGGTTTAGATTTTGTACATTTATTCTTTAATACCGAGTATTCATAAATCTTTTAAAGTGTTTTTATTTCTAAAATGTAAAAATTAAAGCATTCATTAAACTATTAGTGACAGTATAATTTATGTATTTATTTGCCTTTGTACTTTTAAAACTGTAGTATTTTTTCAGACTTCTTGGTATCTGCCATGCTTTGAACTTTTTTTATCATTTGGATAATTAAGAACACAGTTCATTGATTTTTTAATTAAAGGGTAGTTTTATCATAAAGTTAGTGATTCCCAGGGCGAAAGGGGACAACGGATTGTAAATTATACTGGTTCCCAAAGTTTTATAATCACGGTCTTTCATTTGTTGGCCTAATTCTGCAGAAGAGGAATTTGCTTATCGTAATTGGGTTTGTACAAATTCATCCTTAATTGTCTTATACCTCAATGTCCCTGGTAATTCCAGTATTTTAGGAGAAAACATCTCTATATCTAACTTTGTCCGTATGTCTCTTTATGTATACGTCCGTTTGTTTTAACTTTTGTCCGTCATAACTCGTCTGATGTTTGAGATAAAACTTTAGTGGTGATTTCCTAATCATAAGAATCTACACTACAACCTATCTTACTCTTTAACTTTTTTTGTACGTTTGTTCATAAGGGTTATTTGGAAATATGATTTATATTGCTTTCTAATTTCAACTTCCAATATTGCTTAACAGATTTTCAAAATTAAAAAAAAATTGTAAGAGGATATTACCAAATTTTTTTTAATAGGGAGGCTGACGCCCCTTCATTTTAATTAAAAAAATGTAATAAATTTTTTTGGGGGGAGGGGGTATTTTTTTCTAGAGTCGATTTCCCTTGGGAGGGTGGTGGTACCCTCCCCAAAAATAATCATAAACCTTCCCAGGACCTATAAGAAGGTACTCTGTAAAGGAGAACCCGATCGGTTCAGCGGTTAGCGAGATCCTTCGGTACAGACAAACAGACAAACAGACATCCTGTTACTTTATTATAAGGATTGTTATACTTCTGAGCGTTGATACTTGTATGTATGTTTTGAAATACGATGTACTTTGTAAACAAGGAATGTATATTCTTAGTTTGCATAATCTTCTCTGACCGAATGACTAACGGACATACAGTCACAGAGTATTTGCGCTAATAAATCAGTTTCGTTTTAGAATTTCTTTACGATCATCCAAATAAATAGAAGCTTAAATTCTTTATGAAATCTTTAAATTCTTAAATTTTTGCAAACTGACAATTTTTGGCGCTTTAACTCAAAGTACACAGAAGCTCCATATCCCTATTGTAAAAAATTTAAATAAGTGGGAAAGGGGTAGGGTTAAGTAATTTTTTTTGTATTCTACTTTAGGTTAGGTTAGGTTATATAAGGTACAGGGTAGCCCCACAGGGTTGGGCAAAAGGAAAACTACCCCATATTTTCAATTCATTTTAAAAGTAAGTGGGAGAGGTTTCTGTGTCTGCTAGGCGCTTTGAGGAACACGATTGAAAAAGTTATTGTTTGAGTTCAAAGGCGCAAATAATAACATGTCTATTTTCGATGTTAAACTATATAATGGTTATTATTATAGAGTTGCTGTTCTTTCTAATCAATACTTTTTAAATTGATAATTGACTATTTTACCAAATCTAATAATCAACAAACAAAATTAATCGTAACGGATGGACGGTCCGACACCAAATGTAGAATATAATCGCTTTTAACAAAAAATAGGACTGACTTATTGAATCAATATTTTTTGAGCTTCGTTAATACTCAAAAATTGGACTTATATAATCGGAAATATTTCATGATTTAATATTAAAGGCATATTTTTAAGTACACTTTTTCTATATAATTAAAATTTTCAAAGTAAGATAATGTCTGTCCGTTGGTCTAGCACCAAAGATTTTAGCAACTCCTAGACAGATCAGGTGAGCTTCTTATTGGTTAACATAAAATTTAATTATGTATTCATTAAAGCTAGGAACGAAACCCTTATTGTAAAAAGGGAAAGATATGAATTACTTTCTGCTAGTTATATAGCTGTCTTCAATGAAATGTACTTTTCATGGGTTGAAGTGGAAATTTTACTTTTCTCTGAGATAATAATTATTTGTTGGGAGCTTTTCTATCTTCCATTTATCTTCCCTGCATTTCTTATTTGTACTTTCTTTATATCTTCTAAATATATAATAATCTATCGATAGATGATAAAAACAACCAGTAGACCTAGAAAGTATGCAAGTGTATCGCCGCGAGGAAGCGTCCTTTGAGTCTTTGAGTCGTGTACTAAATGAAAATTCCCAAGCCTCTTAATCCTTACTCTGAAAAATCAGAGATGACGACATTTCCTCCAGAGATACTTCCCAGAGTACGTGCGGCATCCATAGTGAGATGTTTGCTTCCTCAATTTGTTGGGTCATTTATCTGTTAACATCTGTTTAATAAGAATAAAATTTCTTTATACTCTGAGAACCAAATAAATAGGTAAATCTGAATTTTAGGATAAATTAGGATTAAAATAGATTGTAGATTCAAATTACCAGTTTTCATTGTTAATTTGCTAAATATCATCACCAATCAAGCACAAGATATCTAACAGTGCATTGGGGGGAAATATTGGTGAATTATAAAAGAAATGCAAATGAAAAGAAAATCAATAGGAAAACTATCTTTTTGCACTTATCTCATATTTTAAACCAGTAGAATTATACATATTGCAGAGTCAAAAAAATGATTAATATCCCACATAATTTTTTTTATGCTTTTAATTTTAATTTCTTGTATTTATAGGGTCCATTTGGCTAGATGTTAATGAGTCTTTCTTATTTGAATCTGCAGGATAGCATCTGTTACTTCAATTGGTGTTTAATATACCTAGTCTCTCCATTAACTCTATCAATTTATCATCAACAGAGACCACTCTACATAACAGGAAGAAGTAAACCTCTCAAAAAATTTCCAGGTAAAATAATCTCAGCATCTGTCAATCTTAAACCATTGAAAATTATAATCAGAGAAACTTTTCAAATTTATAATACTAAGCAAAAATTCCTATAAGTTCAAATATTTTCTTACCTTCACACCTCCAATGCAACCAAAATTCTTCTTTTTCCTGATTTCCTTACGTACACTCAATCCAATTGATAATTTTTTTCATAGAGAGCCTACAGGAACTAGCATCAAATGGTCTTTTCTTGTTTATTACTGATTAAAAAGCTGTTAAAATGTTGTTGCATTTAATCCAGTCATTGGCCAAATTAGCTCTCTTTTTATAAAGATCTCTCTGTAACTGTGGTTAGCTGTCTCTGTGATAACTGCAGGTGGTATTTACCTGCAGACATTAAGTTTCAGTGGTAACTGCAAGTGGTAGTACACCTGCTGGTTAAAGGTAGGCGTTGGTGGATGATGGTTGGTGAAATGCTGTGGTGCTTGCCAAATTACCACTCCATTGATGGCAGCTTCATAGCAAGAGCTTTGTAACTCCCCATATAGTGGGCTTTGACAGCTGCCTTGGCTAGCGACTCAGCAAGACAGAGATAGTCTTCTTGGAGGATCATTGCTATGTGCCTTGCTGATCTCCTAGTGGTCCTGGAACCTTTCTTGTTAGCATTTCTGTCTGTTATTTCTACTAGGTTTGGGCCGGATATTAGGCAAATGCCTGATATCCGGCAAATTTAGTAGCCACAGTAAACAAATGGGTAGGAGAGTAATAAGGTAAATCAGATATGGTGGAAATTAAATTGATAATCATCTAAAGCTGCTGGAAATTCTATGGCTAAAATAATAATATTTTAGTTATTAACCAATAATTTGTCTAATAGAGTCTTGGTGGCAGTGTAAAGCCTGATACTGCATTCAATTTCATATCTGGCTAGAGTTTCACCTTAAACTGTTTTTAACCTAATTTTGAATGGGGGTTCAAAAATATACTCTGCCCTGTTAGGAATAAGACTGCAGGGCCCAAATTTTAATTAGGTCCCCAAGATAGTTTTTTGGGGATTTTAAAATTTATTTTTTAGTTTTGATTCAGTAATTTTTACCACAGCAGAAGCATCTTTAATTTGAATTGTTTTTTTCTACCTTACTTTTGATTTGTACACTTTGCTATGCCCTTGATTGGATTAATAAATAAAAAATGTTTGTCAAAATTAAATACTTTTTTTAAAACAATATTGTTCAGCTATAAAATCTGCATTTTTGTGAACGTAACAGTCTGGATGGGTAATTAAAATAAATTGTGGACAATTTCTTCATTAAAATAATTTTAATATCTTGTTCCCTTTTAAAATTTGGGGGAGAAAATATACGGGATTTTTGTTTTTAAAAAATAGCAGCGTAAATTATTAGTTTCTGGGTAAATACTTTTGTACATATATTTCCCCTTTATTCTTGTTTATAGTCTCTGAATTTCTAGAGGAAAAAAAGTGTTAGAGAATAAATGGAAAAATAACAAATGTTATTCCTCCGTTAAGTTTTTTTTCTATTATATTAAATTTTTCAATGCAATTAATTTTTTTAGAAAAAAATTTATTAGCATTGAACAGAGAAATGTTTATTTGTATGGAATTATATAAAGTGAATTAAAAAAATTCTTCTGTAAGCAACAATTTTACCACAAAAAAAATTAACACTCCGGATGCTGTAAAAATTACTTAATCCATAGTAAAAAATTAATTTTAAAATTCCCAAAAAAACTAACTTGGGGGCCTAATTAAAATTTGGGCCCTGCAGTCTGATTCTAAAAATGTCAGAGTATATTTTTGACCCCCCATTCAAAAATATGTTAAAGACAGTTTAAGATAAACATAAGATGGATTTTATGATTATTAGTCTTAACTAGATAAGTGTTGTTTCAACAAGGACGAATATTCAGTTGAATGGTGTAAAATAAATTAAATAAAGAAAGAAAAAGAACAGTTAAAAATGCATACTTTTATTTACTCAGCAGTACCTCATATTTTAACAGGATTATAGCAATTGTAGCAATCAGGGAAGCTTCTTTTGAACGCGTAAGGACGCCTATCCACGGACATGGACCTCGGCTGGGGGTCACTAGCGTGTTGCTGAACTGCTAGGGGGACTGGAGGTCTGCAGGGGTACTCTAATATCTTAGGCTTTCTCTTTATTCGCCAATTCTAAATATAGTATATATACATAAAACATAATAATCACACTTTAAAGATAGAAAAAGCCCTAATAAACTTATCAAAGAAATAAAAATTGTCACTTCTGACCTGAATTATTAGTTCCTCGTCCTATGATGGTTGTAACCTTACTAGCAATTTTTAGTTAGCACCTATTTATAAATTTGTCCCAAGAAATTCTATTTGTTATTTAATTACAACTTTGAATATGAAACATTATAAACAAAAAAATACATGTTTAATTTAATGTATGGAAGAGAAATATGCCTAAACAATTTGTCGTAAACTCCAAGTGAGTTATAAAAGAATAAACACCATTATTCTACAATAAGGCAGGAATTTTAACTCTTAAAGCTGTGTCAGACAAATTTAAAAGGCCTGCAGATATTTGACCCTCATCAATTCTAGCAGTACATGAGAATGAAACTTGAGGGAGATTTAAACCATTTGGAGCCACTGTAAAGTCCTTCCATGGACTTATGAATACCCTTTATGGGCGTGTGTCCTCAGATCATGTGAGAATTTTAAGTTTGATACTTGATTACACAAACCTTATAAAAATCTTGTTGCCTAGCTCCTAGAAGTCATCACTTGATTAATTTAAAGAATAACATTCATTAATTGAAAATTAGTATAAATAATAGCACAATTATTCATAAAAATATATTGCACAACACTAGCATTGTTCCAATTTTGTAATAAAGAACTTTTTTGAAAATTGGCATATACTAGAAACTGTTCACATTTTAAATACTATTTTTAAATAAGCTTAAATTAAAGGTACCCAAAATATAAACTAAATAGAAAGAAAATATTACTTGGTGTTTTAATAAGTGATTCATATATATAATAAATATAAGTATTATCAAATTAAGCAGCTTTGATACCAAATTTTGTTATCAGCAAAAACTCTTTGAAATATAATTTTGAATTTTAGATATAAAAAAAAAAAATTTAATTTTTAAAGCCTTCACACAATTAGAATGGACAAGTGTATATCCTCATACTTGAGTAATTAACAACCATTTTTCTTAGTATTTCTCTGAATTCTGGGTTAATTTGAAACACTGAAAAACGTTTTGGTGTTTTGTTAATGTTCTTGTGAACAGCTTTGGTTGTTTGCTCTGAATATAACCTTAGAGGCCTTTTCCTCCTTACTTGAAAATCCACAAGATGAAATTTTGGTATGTGGAATTTCCACCAGAGTTAGGTAATGCCCCATTTCATATGAATGTTCAGCATCAGACACAAAATTTTCATTTTTCTCTCCATAACCTTCTTTAAGCTCCATACTGAAGCAACTTTCATGAACTAAAAAAGATATGTTAAATCAAGCAGGGGCGTCCAAGCTTTTTTTATTTGGGGGGGGGGGTAAAGATTTTTTAAGGGGGGGGGTAATTGGTTTTTTGGGGGGGGTTAAAATGGCGCCCAACGCGCGCCGCAAATTTTTTTTACCCCGCCCAAAAAA
>LS057706.1:0-10680 GCA_900241095.1 Acartia tonsa
GTAGTTTGATACTTAAATACATCAGTGTGTCCTTGCAGTTGAATACTTAAATACATGAGTGTTTGCTTACAGTTGGATACTTAAATAAATCAGTGTGTGCTTGCAGTTCGATACTTAAATACATCAGTGTGTGCTGCATTTGGATACATAAATAGATCAGTGTGTGCTTGCAGATGGATACTTAAATAAATAAAAGTGTGCTTGCAGTTGGATACTTAAATACATCAGTGTGTTCTTACAATTGGATACTTAAATACATCTGTGTGAGCTTGTAGTTGGATACTTAAATACTGTAGAGTGTTCTTGCATTTCAATACTTTAATACAGTAGTGTGTGCTTGTAGTTGGATACTTAAATACATTACCATATGCTTATTGTTTAATGATTAACATTTCAGATGACTCAAAATGAAACATGTAACATGTAATGGATCAGACAATGGACGATAAATTAAAATACATCCTTAATCGTAATGTTTAATTTACCCCTTCTTTTTTTTTATAATATTTGAAGACGAGTTTGCATTATATTTCTGCACAACCCTTTGTTTATCATGTTAAGAATTTTGTCTACGCATATTTGGCAATATAATAACATTAATGTTCAAACAACCCTACAAATATTACATAAAATAGTTTTCTTGATTTAAATCTTATTTTGCAGGTACTCTTATCCAAAATAGTTAAAAACCTTCCAAGGACATACCTGAGAAGCTACCCTGTAAAGGAGAACCATATCGGTTGAGCGGTTAGCGAAATTCTTTGGTACAGACACACAGACAGACAGAGTTCCTATTACTTTTATAAAAGAATTCAATTTTTCAATAAAAATAAATCAATATATTAAAATATCCTTTCTATCGCTGACAATAAAATTTAGCTGGTTTGATAAATAAACGTAATATGAAGATTTAAAATAAATATAGATCAAAAGGTCTTGAGTGTTCTTTCATTGCAAAATAATAAAAAAAAATATGTAAGTAACAGGATTTTTGTCTGTCTATCTGTCTATGAAATCCGAGGATCTCGCTGACCGCTGAACCGATGTGGTTCTCCTAATAACCTAATAATAAAGTAAAAGGACTTTTAAAATCAGTTTAATGCTAGTCATAAACTAAACAGTGAAGCTTTATTTTGATTCTTCTAGATTGGAAGTCCTATGATAAAACAGAAAATTTCTAAGAGATTAAAAAAAGGCTTTATCCGAAAAATTGCTATTTTTCCTGTTCCAAAACGGTGATATTGTTAAAACATTTAAAAGACGCATGTTGTTGTTGGCATCTTTTAATAATGCCCATCAGTCTAACTTGCGAATTTTCTCAGAGAGATTCACTCTAGTTTACACTGGTACACAAAGTTTTATTTATTTGTGACACGAAAACTTTGGGTACTTTTAATGAATGTTGGGTGGTTAGTTCTATAGTAAGTGTTTTCAACCAATAATTCTTATCTACAGAATAAGTAGCTTTTTTTATTATTATGCACATAAATCTATTTTCCATTGTTCTATCTCTTACAATTGCTGGAATCTTTACATACCCTACATTTTACACGGATTTCATAGTCACTTGAATTTTTGTGTTACTACAGTTCATGTTGTGTTTATCAATTCCTTATCCAGTATAGCTTAGAAACCTATTAATATCCGCTGGATAAGAACTGGTTTTCAGCCATACTGAAAAATTATGCATAACATCGTATTACAGACAATTTTCCACAAATCATATAATAAAAAATATAAGATTAATACCAGTTTTGTTAGCCTTGGATTTATCTTATAATTCTCATTTGAATATGTACAGAAAGCTGTCTATAATACAGTGCGATAAACAAGGTTATTTGTATCATAAATAACTTTAGGAATTTGCTTTTATTTTTGAATTATTTAGACATTTTCCTTATATATCAAGCATATAGAGCTTTGCTAGTATCTGAAATCATAAGGGATAGTACAATGAACAATAAATTAATGCTCATACCCAATTAAGAATTGCCCTTTCTGTTGGTTAAGAAGTTTTGACACCGCAAATTCGAACCAGCAAACCAAGATCTAATAAAAATACCCAAAGTTTTCATATAAACGAATGAGATAATTTGTCTTTAAAACTTTTAATACCAGTTTAATTTACAATCAAATATCCCCTACCTCCCTGATTTTTTTTCTTTACACAAAGGGGTAATTTAATTAATCGTGAATGGTGGTGTATATAAATTTATCGACCAGTGTCTTATCCGTTAAGATTACTAGTAAAAGGAAAGGAAAAAAAACATCTCGTCTTACACATATTCATATAAAATGAATAACAGAGCAGCTGTGCATCTTAAATGTTAAAGCATCAAAAACAAAATAATATGATATAACAAGAATGACAACATTAATATAGTAGCGGTGTAACAACAAAGATGATATCCTCGGATATAAAACAGGATATGCCACGAAATATTATTCAGAAAACAAACCCTATAATTCATGGACCTTTGTCAAGAAGTCCTAACTGTGCATTGCAATTAGTTGTGCCTGTTTTGGGCCAAGGTATTTACTCTACTCTAATTATATATGCGACACATCTGACATAACATATGTATGAACAATTTTTACATCTTTAGTTATGCCGTGGTGTTGAGAATCAAACTACCCGATTTCGGTTACAATTTGTTATTAAAACGAAATTGTAGAAAAGCTTTGCTGCCGACAAAAAGGAAATACCCTCCTTTGTCCTACACACAAACGTGAGAAATGTAAATAATAAAGAGAAATTTTAGTATTTACTAAAAAAAATAATTTATATTTAAACAAATATGATTGTTATTTAAATTTGAACAGATTTTTATTGAAATTCAAATGAAGGCGATATTTATTTTATCTAAAACTTTTTAGTTTTGTTTAGAGTAAAATAAAATTTATTAAATGATTTAGTTAAATTTGCTCATATTATAAGTACAGACTTAATTGACAATTAGTACATAAACATTAAACAAGAACAATAACGTCCGATTAATGGATTTTTTTTATGTGAGCTTTTCAAACCAAAAATATTGGGGTGTGTTGAAATATAAGAAAAAAAAGCATGGCAAATAAAAATTAAAAAGGTAAAATTTAAAATTTATGTCAAATTTGATATTGTTAAAGATAGAAGGACAGAACTTAAAAAGATGCTTCGCCACTTGAAAACCATAATTTTATAAAATTAGGCAGATGTATATTTTTTATATTTTTCTTGTTGGATTTCCTTATCATATGTTTATGTTTACCTAGGTACATAATACCATATAGGTGTTAGGTGCAGGGATTAAGGAATAAGGTTAAGAGTGCAAAAAAACTAGTAGCCTAATACTATCATGGGATCTATGTGAGGCTTCCTTGAAATGTATAAATATTGAGTTGTTATCGAGATCTATATGGACAAAAAAACTTATTGCTTA
The DNA here is from genome assembly GCA_900241095.1 of Acartia tonsa. Taxonomy (NCBI): domain Eukaryota; kingdom Metazoa; phylum Arthropoda; class Copepoda; order Calanoida; family Acartiidae; genus Acartia; species Acartia tonsa. The sequence continues at coordinate 3,423 of LS057706.1, forward strand.
TGGTAAAACTTATGGTACCCTCCTCTATAATAGTTAAACCTTCCCAAGACCTATGAGAAGCTACCCTGTTAAGGAGAACCCGATCGGTTCAGCGGTTAGCGAGATCCTTCAGTACACACAAACAGACAGATAGACAAACAGACATCATGTTACTTTATTATAAGGATTAAAGATTTTTTCCCTTGCAGCTACCGTGCCCTGGCTATTAAGGATTGACATACAGACGCACGAACATAAGGACATACCCTAACTATGAAATACTTGCACTACAAGAAAAATCCTTTGGAGACCAAAATTTAAAAAGTATTGCAACATTCATGAAAGCGAATTTAGCAAATCAGAGACATCAAACAAACATTAACAAATATAGAGCTACAACAAGACTTAATTCTAGAGATGCTTTGATTATAACATTGTGAATGTGCATAACATCTAAATAAGAATCTTAACGAATGAACTATAAGAACTTAGCTATGAGAGAGGTAGGGAATAAGAAATAAGTTCCAAAAACTACAAAAGAAAGATGGAAAAAGAAAAATAATATACTTCATAGTAATGGAGTCACTGACAGCTGACACACAAGGTGTTGTGCGAATTATAGAGTAGCTTCACAAACTTTACTTAAGCATAGGTTGCGTGATTTCTGTTCTTTCTTTTCTCCGCAGAAAGGTTTCGTGGTTTTATGCTAATCCATGGATAAGACATGATGTACATAACGATTACAATTTATTACTTCTGTATATAAAAATAGTAGTTGAAAATTTGATGTACCAAAAGTATATAGGTCAACGAATAAAAGAATGCTGATGGCTAATTTATATTTTATGTATAAAAAGTCAATAAATGTTATCATATTTATCTCGCCACAACCCATTAAAGCATTTCAGTAGGAAAACAGACACAAACATTTATATTGAAGCTCCGATGCTAAAAGTTGTGATTGATATTATGAAGAATGCTTCATCTAAAATAAAAATTATAATTTAAAGGGAATTAAAAATATTTAGGTTTATATACATAAAATATAATGATTGTACAATTACAAAACATGATCAAAATACAATTATATAACTATGAAAAAAAAATTATTTAATACCTATATTTGCGACAACTTTTTTTTTATAATTTCAATTGAAGTCTTGTATAAATACTTGTATCAAAGTTTTACAGAATACCTGTTTGATATCTATACAAATTCTCTAGATTGTCCTCAATATCATCTTCAGTATCAAAGGCATGATGAGCTATAAATTTTCTTATTTTACTTGAACAAATTTCTAGAAATCCAAGTAGAACTCCAAGCATTCCAATTGCTGTGCAGGTATAGAAGAAAAGGTAGTATCTATACACATTGACATTGTATGAAGATTTAAAATTTGAATTCTTGAAATTAGTTGAGATGGAGTAAGTAATGACAAAAACTATAATCATACCAATGGAAAAACAAAAAAGAGTAATTGCGGAATTTCTACGAATTTGCAATATCTTCTTGTTAGTAACTTTTCCATCTATATTTCTATACATCAGATTTATTGGATTAATAAAACTATTAACATCATGTGTTATATCTGCAATGTTTTGTTTTAAATTTTTCAAGTCAAAACAATAATAAGATCGTTTTTCTATTATCAATACAATTATAATTATTATTACATTATAGATATATGTTAAAAAATAGACACTAGAAAACAACATAAAATTCTTTGTAGTAACTTTATGATTAGAATATATAGATGTTCTATTATCAACATAAGTATCAACAACACCATTCTCCCAGCCAGAATAACAAAAAATGAAACATATTACACTATACAGATTTACTACAATTAAAACAAAATAATGTAAAATGTTAAAAAAAGCGTACATCATTACTTTTGAAGGAGAAGTGTCTTTGTTTTGATTTATTTGAAATAAATTATAGCTTGCAAACCCATAAAGGATACTAATAAATGAAATACAAATACTAAATATTTCTGTTACTGCATTAGTAAAAATACTTTTCCATTCACTAAATCCGTCATTAACTACTTTAAAGAGTTGCAGGTGAAGTTGGAATAGACTTTCCCCTGTGATTTCTTCAACCTATAATCAATTACATATTGTATCTAGGCAGATTCAATGCCATTTAGTGAGTCCTACGTTTTCCTAATATCTTATTCCATCTTATTTCCTATGGTGTAAGATTCAAGACGACATTTGATGCGTAAATGCCGCTTTGATGTGTATTCTCCGGCATTACACGCCAAACCAAATTGTTATGATGCCACTGATTTGTATATTCTCAAACAGAGAGCCAAGTCTTCATATAGAGCTTACTTTGAACCAAATTCTTTTAAAAAGTCTGGTTTGATAAAAGTACCCAAAGTTTTATATCAACCAAATAGAGTAGTTGCAATATACTGCTCCTAATTTTTCTGCTGTCCAAAATAGAATGCCTATGTAATACAGGTCTCCATAAAGTTTGCATAATGGATAACACTATCAAAATCAATGTTCAAAATTATTCTCCCGGCAATAATTATATTATTTACCTTAAAATTCCAGAGCAGTGACTTCACTTGTTCATCATCTGGATTCTTCAAACTCTTCAGTGCATAGTATGGAACCAGGAACTGGCACAGTAGGCAGGCACCATACTCTCTGAATATCCACCTGGTGGTAGGATTCCTAGCAGTTTTGATCAGGTTGAATAGGATGGGTAGAAGCAGCACAATCACTAATTGAAAGCTGTATGATAACAACTGCTATTATTTCTTAAGTATTGTATGTTATGAAAAAGATTGTTATTTCTCATATTCATTCGAAACCCATAAATATCCAGTGGATTAGAACCAGTTCTTATTCGAAAATAGCATTTTATTATATCCAGTTTTCTACGAATATAAAAATGGTTTTAATCTTATAATCACACATTTTATATCCGCAGAAAGATTTTTATAATACAATGTGAGAAATAACTATTATCTTTCTCTCAAATAACATCTCCATTAAATCAAAAATATTTTTTTTAAAGTTGGGAGAGCAAACCTTTTTGGATTTATACCATCGTTATCACCCTCCATAAATGACTTCCAGGTAAGCTACTATACATATATCATTAGCTTTAAAATAATCTTATTAAAACTTTATCATAATTCTTCCTGAAATATATCCATATCTTTCATGTCCTGATAGAAAATTTCCAATAGTAAAGTTGATATCTGTGATAACATCAATTATAGGAAGGATCACCCCTACAGCAAACTTAACTAAAAATCTACAAGAATTTTTAACCTTCTGCCACTTTTCAAGTATGTTCTTTAAAAGTGTGATAATAAATAAGTCATAAAAGTTCATTTTTTCCACAAGCACTTCAAAAGAAGTATATAGATATGACAGAGATAACAAAACTGAACAGAAAATATGCAAACAAATTTTCTATCTGGTATTTTTTTAAGGCTAGGCCTAGAGAAAGTGCATCTGTAATTACCCTAAACAGGCCACTCCAAGATATAAAAAACAAGGATGACAATATTCATAAAAGCAAGCTCAGCTAATGAGATGGTCAGACAAACAATCATTAAAAATATCTATAATACAAAGTAGAATGATATCTGTCCGTCTGTCTGTCCCTTAAGATCTCGGTAACCACCGAATCGAATTATACCTACTGGTCCTGTGGTGGTTTAGGCTATTCTTTTTTTAGGCAGGTAATTAAAGAATTGGCGCTGCACAACCACCACTGTTTTTTTTAATTACCTCTTAGGGCAGAGTTCCTATAGGCAAGGAGCGAAGCCGCTAGTAGATTAATAATGCAATTACTATTTAATGAAAAAAAATTTAACCTCCTGAAAGAAAATTTGCTATAATTAAAGTTTAGGTTAAAAATTAAAAGTCTTAAAGTCAAAATTGCAGTCACTGTTCAATGTTTCCTGAAGACATGTTGATCAGATATACCTGGAACCTAAAGTTAGCTTTGTGTAATATGATGTCCTAGAGCACTTATAGCATTAAACCAGATTATTATTTAACAAAATATGTTTACAATAACCACTCCAATACTTGTACCTACGCGGTTCATGGATCTAATAGTGTTACAATTAGAATATTTAAAAAAATGATTAGATGAAAATGAAATAAACCAAATATAATAAAATAAAGAAAATAAAAAAACTTTTGGTGGGCTTTTAGTAAATGTAAACACATCACAAAAATATCAGAAAATAACAGGATGTTTTAAGAGAACTGTTATTTTTAAAAACTTAATTATGCATAGGAAAAAGACGGATGACAACATCCATAAAAGCGAAGATCTGAAACGTTAGGACAAAAGAACATTAAAATTTGTAGAGAGTCAGAACTCATTAATTAGAATATAAAAGTCGAAAAAATGTAAGTAAATTTGTTAAAAACTGCTGAATTACAGGATAATGTTTAATGACATACTTACATTTTAGGACCTAATTATAGAGACGCTTTCTTATAACATTGTACTTTGTTGTCATAGGAATCAGTATTCCAAAAATCAGATCAATTGGATAATAAAATGACATACAAATTTGTTGTTAAAAAAGTTTAAAATCGACGTACGGACATTCTGGTATTGATTATAGACTTGCAACGCTTTCTAAATTGTACCTTACTACTACAGTAATCACCATGCAAAGTTTGAAATCGATAGGACAACCCTAAGATGCCTAAATTAACGAAAAGAGCTATCCGTTCCGGACGGACGGACCGACCTTAATTATAGAAAAGCTTTGCTTTTAAAAACAATTATACAAAATGCTACATAAAGGGTGAGCCAAAAAAATGCGTATCTTTTAAAAATTCAAATTGTGCGGCTTGTGTTAATAGTAGAAAAACGTTATGCATACCGTTAGAACCGGTATAAAGTCTATTTTCTGGATTCCTGTGCTACGCATAGTTTATGAGCTACGTGGTAAAATATCCCAACTGACTTAAAACTTGACGAGTAAATCATTAAAGATTAAAGTAAAGATTGTGAGAAATGCATACCGTTAGAACCGCTATGAACTCTATTTTTTTTTAATCAGACATTTTATGAATTCAAATTGTTAATAGTAGAAAAAATGTTATGCTTTATATCCTTTAGATGTTATGCTCTTAAAATTAATATCATGATAAAAGACATAATAATCTTTGGTATCGTGATATTTTTATGAAAGTTTAATTACAACAAAAAATGTCAACAGACAAGAACATCAGCTTTCAACGAAGCGTAATCATATAAACATTTCAACGGTGTATAGTTTGCAAATGATTGATTTAAATTATGCCAACATTATCTATCTTAAAAACAGCTTTAATGAACCAAGCTTTAAATGTTATTTTTCAAAAATGAGTAAATTAGATATATACAAGAACTATGGTATGATTTTAGAAAATTTTGCTTGTTAGAAGTCACAATATGTATTAGTGCCAAAAAATATCACACGAAAGTTTATTTTTTTCCAATGGAATATAAAACCAATGGATGTAGTATACTTACGTTGATGACAGGGGAAAAATTGTCCTCAATTAAGCTTGCTAATATAGAACTCGTTAATTGATCAGTTCGGTCATCCAGTAGGAGGCGATGGCATGGGGTGAAGAGGGTGGAGGGGAGTATTGCTAATTTAGCAGGCTTCACTTTATTACAGAATATGAAAATCTAGTGTATCCAATCTATCCAAGTAATAATACATCCATTATAAAATAATGTTAGAACAGAAGTATGATGTTGACACACAATTTAAACAGTTAAAACCTGCTGAAAACATGGCAGTTGTCTGATACTTGGGTCAGCTTGTCCCGCGACACACGCGTTATGGGGTCAGTGGTTCGAATCTCAGTCCAACCATCTTCATAACTATGCTTTTAGAAGTTGTATCTGCGACTGGTTTGTCAGTTGCATGACATTGGTAGTATTAGAAAAGAAAAATGTCTTGGCAAAAAAAATTGGTACAAATTCTTACCATGTACCGAAGGTTTAGGGTGAGAGCCCCCCGCAGGAGTTAAGCAGGGAAAAACTTAGAAAATACCTCTCTTTTATTTTTTACGTGATGGGGGGTGAGATTTAGTGCGCAATAGACTTGAAAGTACCAGAAATTTTTTTTTAGTTGTGTAAAAACTATAATTTTTATGAATATGTATTTAAAAAAGCATGATATTTACTACTGTATTATCTTTTATTTAATGGATTAAGAACAAAATGTAAAAAAAAAAGAATTAACAAAAGAGTCTTGATGTTTTTATTTTATTCTATATGATAGTAGTAGCTTCGCCCCTTGCTGCTAGTAATTTGCATCATGGGAAAAAAAAGAATAATATATCAACATATAATTGTTTTTTCTGTTTTACTTTTATTTCAGCTTTTAGGCAAAAATAAGGATAACAAAATCCATAAGTGGCAGAGCAAAAAAAGTAACGTGCGAATAAATGGACAAAGTAAGTTACAGTGCAGAGGTTGATAAAAAAGAAAAAGAGAGAATGTGTAATCACGAAACCCTAAAAAAAATATTTATTAGCATGGTTGACATGACGACGAACCAATTAGTTGTATGCCGGATTCTCTTTAGTTATGAGTATCTTCACTAAAAATATAATCCTCTATCTTAAATAACAACCAGGTGGATTCTTAGGATCGCTAAATCGGCGAGGGTCGACAGATCAAAATTTTTTTTACAAATAAAATCTATAAACTTTAAGAAAAGAGTTTAAAATCATAAGTTTTTATTTAATTTTTGTAGATTTTTAATATTTTTTTTGAGGATTTTTTTTACAAAAAAAATCAATTTTGGTGATCTGGACATCCTCGCCGATTTAGCGATCTTATTTTTTTAACAATTCACCTCAGAACTCTTTGTCTTTGAACGCCTCGTTTTAACAAAAAATTTGGCATATATTGCCAAAAACAAAAATAAAAATCAGAGAGTAATGTTGCCCCCATATTGACTTCTTGGATTGTAAAAAATCAATACTCCCACATTTCTATGTAATCCCCCAGCCCCATAGGTGTTCCTTCACTTCTTATATTAAGCTAATCGTAAAATGTTTCGTACAAGGACGTCCACGGGGGGGATTTGGTTAAGGGGAAAAAATTTCATTTTTCTACCAATAAAATTGAAATTGAAAGTATATCAAATATTCCTACTCTTACCCATATAGAAAATATTCTTTGAACAAATTAGGTGAAACCTCTCTAAACTTTTTCAGGGGGTGACATGTCTCCCCCCCCCCCCCCCGGCCGGGTTGTTCGCCACACGGGTGTGTCCGC
>LS057708.1:0-10680 GCA_900241095.1 Acartia tonsa
ATTATTTTTATGTATCCACCCCATTTTAAATTGCATTGATATAAACTCTCAGTAACGTCTGCTTAGAGAACCCAACAATATAGCAATTTCATAAAAAAAAACATTTAATCAAAAAATCACGAAACATTTTAAGTCCTATAACGTAAAAAGCTTGGAATCGATCTAGCACCTCAACCAATAAGCAAATCTTAATGAAACTATGTAGGGATATGTAGATTGCGAACTTTATTAATCGAATTATAGAGTAGCTTCGCTATTAAAAAATCAACTATAGTAATCAAAAAGATTCCTAACTAGAAAGCAGGTAACTCTCAGGTAATTTTATATAATCAATAAGGATGTATTTATATCAATTTACCGTTCATTGTCTTATCCCTTACGATCCCTGGTAATCCAAGAAAGATTTGTCCCTTTACTTGATTTATAATAAAATAGGGATAGCTACACCACTTAGGTGTTCATCCCCTTCATAAGTGCTCTGCTCTGATGCTCTTGTCTATTTTTTATTACTAGACTTTAAAAATTATTTCATTTTTTATTATTTAATTTAATATTGTTAGGTTACCATGTTGAAAATTTGTAAAATATCTTTGAATTTATTTTTAAATTTAAAAAAAAAATTTTAATTTTTCTTTTTTATAGTTTTTCTCGTATACGCTAAATGTTTTTATAAAGTTTAGAACAAACAATCATAATAATATTACGTAGCGGTAATTTTTTAAACCAAAATTTGACAAAATAGAAAAGTTTGTTATTATCAAATTTAACCCTCTTTAGACGTGATTATTCAATTATTCAAAGAAATAACTAGTGAATGCAAACCTTCGCATCTAAAAAATAGCCTAAATCCATCCCAGTACCTATATGAAGCTTTCCTAAACAGGAAAACTCAATAAGTTCATTAAATTTTAAATTAATTATTAGCTGAACTTTTCTCTTAGGGCATTAAAAACCGTACTAGTACTTAGCCCTTACCGCAAGGCCCCCAACTCACCCAAGTTGGTTGAGATCTATGGTCAAAATTTCTTTTCTTTCTCATCATGGGTTAATGGCGCGATGGGTAGGTTGTTGGACTGGCAATCTAAGGGTTCGCAGTTCAAGCTTCTCCACGTGCAAAATTAACTCTGATGAATTAAGCCATACTGATGAGCCCTAAAATGGCAAAACACTGTGTCTATGGATGCCTTTATAATAGGATGAATTGCATGGCATATTGAAATCCTTGTGTTTTCTCCCCTAAACCAAAAAATAGTTGCTTTTTTTCAATGGTCATACACTTAGGAGGGAGTTGGGGGAACTTTATCATTCAATTACCTTAAAACCTCCCTAAATGTGTTTACAAGATCTCACTGGAAATATATACTAAACACCCAAAAAAAGTTGCTTTAGTCAAATAAGATATGGAGCGATTAATGCAATGCTTTAAAGATCTAATCATTCTTAGAAGTAAATATAATGAGTCTAGATGATCAATCTCTTTATAGGACCAATGGGAAACTTAAAAATCTACCTTTATTACATATTCTGTTAGATTTATCAGTATAAAACTTAGCTTAGGAAGATTTTTTTTTACCTCTCATTTTATTGAATAAGTAACTATATATTTATAAAAAAAAATTAGAATATCCTATTTATCCTATTTGATTTGATATTTAGGGCAATAGATCTCTTATACTTCATCATAAATATTTCATTATCTTAGTATATATAGGACCTGTTTAAAAACGCAACAGAGTGTGTTTTAAATAGCCTAGTTTCCCTCACTTTGTATTATTTGATAACATTTTAGGCAGCAAAGACGTTTAAGCTTTTTATTTGAGGGTTAGGGAAAAATGTCAGTAGCGGAGACAATTAAAAGAATATTTTTTTCCTTCTTTCATAATTTTTTTCATCATTGGTTGCTATGCTTATATTTACTTTTTACTAGATTTCCTTTTAAAACTTAGCAAGATACCTATAACTCGTGGTCTGTACAGTTTTTTTACTAGGGGTGCGTGCGAAGCACCTCTGAAAATTTTGATGCCCCACAAAAATCTAAATTTTTATGGAGGAGGGGTATTTGCATTTAAAATTATTAAGTTATTTATTCAGACATACAGATGAACTGAAACTAAAATAAACGTTTAAGCTTTTTGGATCTACTGCAGTTCACGGTAAAATATTGCTGGTAAGGAATATTGCCAAAAGTCTATGAATTTTAAAGGCTGCTAGCTGCCAAACGACTGAACGTACAGATCATACCCGCACAGCATTTTAAGAGGTATAAGAAGGCCTACCAATAATCTGGAATAGCCAAGATCCAATGATGCACAGGGAAAGCTTCACAGAAGAAAAAACGCGTTAAATAGGCCTTTTTCGCGCATTTCTTTGTACTGCGAGATAATTATGCATTATTGATTTATTGCTATTCCAGATTATTTGTAGGCCTTCTTATGCTGCTTAAAACAGTGTGCGGGCATGATCTGTACGTTCAGCCGTTTGGCAGCTAGCAGCCTTTAAAATTCATAGATTTTTGGCAATATTCGTTACCAGCAGTATTTTACCGTGAACTGCAGTAGATCCGAAATTTCTATTACAGAAATCACCATACCAAGCTTAAAATCGATAGGACAATACTAACACGACAGAATTAATAATATAAACTATATGTTACGTACGGACGAACGGTCCGACCCTATTCATAGAAAAGATTCGTGTAAAAAAATTGGAAACCACTAAATATATATGTTTAAAATTTGCAGGGAAGCTTAACATATCATCTAGGCAAGTTTTAAGCTATAATTTTCTATCAAACATTTTATTTGACTTGCGGAAAACTTAGGTCAAAAATTATTGTTAAACAATAAAAAATTTCCATTTTCAAAGGTCAACCAACCTATTTCATTAAAAATTAACTATCAAAAACGCCATAAAAATAACTTTTTTCAACACTAACAAGGAGATAAAATTCAGGTCAAAATCCTCTTAAAGATTACATGACCAACCAGCCCCTCTCCCTCCCCCATTATTCTTACTTTTGAGCTTCATACCATTATCCGCACCATGGTTTTCAGTTCAAATGAATAAGAATATACGTGGATATTATGAAAGGGGATAAGCGGATGGGGGGGTATCGTAATTTTAGCCCGCTGCGAGTTTCCCTTTAAAAGAAAACAGAAAAATCTGGCGTAACATTCAAGCAATAATCAATCCATAGTGGTCCATTAACAGTTAAAGGGATGTTACCAAATTTTTATGCTTAGCTAATTTACATATTTATATGCGCGCGTCAAGGAAATGGTCCGTTAAAAAAACAAGGATGACAACACCCACACAAGGGAAGCTTAAAGTTGTTTTATTAACAAGTATGAAGTTTTGTGGGTTTTTGTCTGCTAATAACTTAGGTACAGGGATGGTTTTAAGCCATTTTTGTTGTTATAAGTTTAATTCTTGATATAGTTTTATGCTAATTTTAATTTAATACTTTTATTTGAACTTATTATAGAAGAGCTTTGCTTTAAATAGAAAGAAAGAAAGTTACTAAAAAACTGACCCTACTTAATTAAAACCTCCTATTTAAATAAACCGACGCTATTAGATTTAATTAAATAGAATGATATAAAAATATAAATTATGAATACTAAATTAAAGTATACAGGGATCTAAGGGATAAGACTATGACTGATAAATTATTGTACATCTCAAATTATGAAACACAAAATACCCCTTCTGTAGATAATAATAAAGGGTTGAAACGTTTGGACTCCTAACTTCTTGAACCAACCAATCAAAATTCATTGAAAACTGCCTAAAGTTGTTAGGTCAACGAATAAGAAAATGTTGTTATGAAACTTTGGGGACTATTGTAATAAAAAGCCCAATATCCCCTCCCTTCCTGTTCTTATTCAGGAGATTTTAAAAACTTCTAGAAAGATAGACCATGTTAGCTTCTTTGGAAAGTGTTATGGTTGCCATGAGCAGGTTTTAAGCTATTCTATTGAATTTTGATTGGTTGGTTCATTAAGTTGGGTTTCTATACGTTTTAACCTTTAAATTTAATCTACAAAAGGCTTAATTTTGTTTATTATAATTGAAGATGCATACCAATTTCGGCCTTTGTCTTATCCCTTTAGATCCCTGTATAATTCACCTTGCAACTCTATAATAATAACTCTATTAGTCTCATCTAATACAGACGTTTTAATCAAAAATTAATTGGCCCTATGAAAAATGATGTAGGTCTAACTATATTTACTAATGGATATGAAATACGTGGATATTGTGAGAGATTCTCGCATACCCTGATAAAATGTTTTTCCAAGCTGGCAAATATAACTATGCCACCCTCCTCTCTTCTTTTTATGACTTTACTCCTTCCCCTGAAGAAACTATATGAGGACTATATATGCAACCTAAATTGACGACAAAAATTATCTTGTGACAATATCCACCTATTCTATATCCATTACTGTATGAATATATAAATGAGGGAGTTTCTGTAAAATCACAGAATTAGAATTAAACTAAAAATTAAAATTCAAGGGAGGGAGGGGACAACAGATCTATAGTATATACAGACAACTACCTCCCTTCCCTTTTCAATTACCTTTTTCGTCTAAATTATTTTCTGCTACTTGGCTGTGTTAATAAATGCGACACCATTGGTTGATTTCCAATGACCCAATAGAAAGGTTGCACAAGGTGGTTGTGATGGGGAGATACAGTTATTTAACTCTTTCTCCCTCTAGTGTTTTATTCTAATGGAGGGGACATTGGACTGTAAATTATACCGGTACCCAAAGTTTAAAACTACGATATAACATTCTGTGGCTGTAAAAGTTTGGGTATTATATTAAATCATGATTAGTTAGTTTAAACTAGCAATGTCTATAACCTAATTAATCTACAGAATTTGTTAATTTTGTTTATCAAAGTTGGGGGTCACATTCATTTACTGCCCAGTGTCTTATCCCCTTTAAAAAAAGCGAATTAAGGACTTTCAGACAAAGGTAATAAAATAAAGGAGTTTGTTGAGTGTAATAATCTTTTTCTTGTAAGGTAAATAATTTTTATCAATGATATACTTAAAGATATTAATTAATTAAATAAATTTTTAAGATGCGAAAATAATGCTAATACAGTTATCCGCTGCTTTTAAATAGCACCTAAATTTATAAATACATTAACTTTTTAACTGGAAAATTCAATTTATCATTTATTTTTGTAACAACCGCCCTATGTCTAATTTAATTAAAACTGTTTTTACTGCTCTATTTCTTAGTCTATTATTTGAATTTTTACCTTTATGGTGTTTTAAATTTCAATTAAAAATTATTGACAATTACTGTAAATATTCTCAATGAATTAGATAATAAAAAACAAACGATAAATTATAGAGTGAGAGTGCTTTTAAATTTAGAAAAAACAGAATATTTTGTGCTTTTCCTCAAAATACTTATCGAGCAATGAACCCCCTCCCTCTTATTACCCCTTCTGTAGATTGTTTGAAAAGTTTTTTTTTTATTGCTAGCACAAACAATCCATTTAGGATTTAATAAAATTCAACATATAAGAAAAAATGTTGATAAAACTTTGGGTACCAGCATAATTTATATGCGAATGTCCCCATCTTAACTGCCTAAAAATAAGGTTAAAATCGAATGGACGTACCTACAAAAAGTGTAAAAAGAACTTAATAATGCTTTTAAAACTTTGAAATATTATCATATATAAAATAAGATTTATAGAGTTGATGTTACTTAAACCTTATAAGACGTGATAGCTTAATAAAAAGAAGTAAAATTTGATAAATTGAGTTTATTTTCAAATCTGAATTTTTCTATAATTTACGAATATAAAGGATTTGGATAATCGAGTTTTAGAGTTTGCATTAAAACATTCGAGCATTCGTAGCGCCTATATAACCCTCGCTTTTTAATGTCCGTTAGTACTTCTAACAATAAGCATTTCTCATAATCTTAATGGATAAGTCAATGGACAATAAATTGATATACATTCCGAATACTGCACACAAATGAACCCTTTTGTAGATTAAAATTATTGGTTGAAAATTTTTGACGCTTTCAGTTTGAACAATTAACCATATTTTGATAATGTTATTTTAAGTTAAGATAAGTATCTAACGAACTTGTATAAAACTTTGGGTACTAGTATAATTTAAAGTCCACCGTCTTAAATAATAATAGGATAATTATAGACGACAAACTATCATTCTCAAAAGAAGGCTAACAGAGCTGTGGATGAATCTAAACACCTATTGTCTAATGTTTGAATATCGAAGAATTTCTTTAAATAATTTATCTTGTATAAAGATAAATACAGAGATATTTAAATAGATAGATAGATGAATGGATGGATTAGTTGTATTGTCTGTTTAAATATTTGATATTAGATTATTAGATTGATAAACAGATGAAATAAGGAAGATGTCTTAGAGAGCTGTAAATAATCAAATTTTAAAATTTTGGTTCCTGGGACAATCTGGTATAATGTATTTCAAATGTGACTGTAATTGATATAATATATAGATTTAGAGATGGATAGATAGATAGATAAAAAAAATAAATGAATAGATGTCCAGTTAGTGAAATAATAGTGAACTGGTACCCAAACTTTTATATCCATAATCTTTCTTTTGATGGCATATAAAGTTTGGGTACTCATTTAGATCTTGATTTGGTGGTACAAACTATGAGTGTCCAAACTTTTAATTTGAAACTATAGACGGGGTAATTTGTTTATTATTATTTATTGTCTTATCCCTTAAGAACCCTGTCTATGTGTAAAATTTAAGAAATTTAAAATATTGTAAGATATGACAGGAATTAACGTACAAATTTTTAAAACAAAATACAAAAAGTTGGAAAATAAATGTACATTTTACTGTACAGTACCAGGTTTTTATACATTAGAGTAAAACACTAGAGGCGGAAGGAGTTAAAAATCTGCATGTCCCCTTCGATACGACATTGTGCCGACTTTCAATTAGATCTTTAAAACGAAAAGCCCAGTCGCTACAAAAGAACTGAAAGCAATTTGCTAGCAGACTAAAAAGATTCTTAGAAAATGGGGCAGGTAGTTGTTTGGTCATACATCTAGAGTTATACTAAAAAATTCTAGAACATTGTCCTATAACTTTAAGGGCTATTTCAACCAAATCTTGCTAATGAAGTGCTTAATTATATGATACTTCGGACAACCCACCATTTTATTGCATAATCTTTTTATGAAGTCCTAATTGTTAATTGTAATGAGTTTTGCCTGTTTTGGGCCAAGACATTTCACCTATTTCTTTTCTATGTTGCCCATAGGAATCGACAAAGACCAAATTGTGTCAAAAATGATCTATGTGACGTCATAGAAATTAGGGAGATGAGAGAAGGAATGGGAAAGAAAACCTCTAAAATAGAGATGGATCCCTCATTTTAATGACGTCACATGGATAATTTTTGTTATAGGAATCCTTTTTAACTTCTTTAGTTTTGGCTCGGTGTTGGGCGTTTTTTTGTCCCCCGCAATTGTCAACTCCTTGAGACATTCCCTTGAAATTTTGATAGGGTTAGGAATTTATAAATTAATGAAACCCCACAATTTCCCATGGGAGAGGGTGGCTCCACAAAACTGCAAAAATCCAAGGAAGGGGGGAGGGGGACATTGGGCTGTTGTTTATTACACTAGTCCATAAAGTTTTATAATAATATTTTCTTATTTGTCGTGGAGACTTTAAATGAATTTTGATTTTGAGGTTCATTAAGTTGAATGTCCAAACGTTTCAACCTCTAATTGTAATTGTAATTTTATGTATCATCTTTGATGCCATTGTCGTATCCCTTTAGATCCCTGCAGATTTGTGTGATCTTTTGGTAACATTGTTAAAATTCCTTTTGGGATTACTATAAATTGACGGATATAGAATCTATATAAGGGACAGTGAGAAATTGAAAAGAGAGGGAAAGAGAGATAGAAAAGAGAGAAAGAACGGAAAGAGAGAAAGAAAAGAGAGAAAGAAGGGAAAGCTTTCCGAAAAGAGAGAGAGAGAGAGTGAGAAGTGTGAGATTTAGTTTATTTATTTCATTAAAGGACATGTAAAAGGACAGGTAATCTTAAAACAATTTGTAGATCATCGGTTTCAAACTTTGCATGATGATTCTTGCAACAGTTAGGTACGATTTAATAAGCGCAGCAACTCTATAATTTTGAATAATAATTACTAGGATAACAAGGTACAATGTTATAAGCGAAGCATCTCTATAATCAAGTCATAAAAATGTAAGGTGCAACAAAAATACATTCAATTTTGTTGAAACTTTTATATTTATATTCTGACAATCTACAAGTGATAATATTCGTTTGTCCAACCTTCTGATTTTAGAGCTACGCGTTTATAGAAGTTGTCATCCTTGTTTATAGTAATATTTTTCCATGTTTGTGTAAAATTAAAACCTTTCCGCTAAATTAGTTTATGTGATAGCATTTCAAATCAGGGATCTACAGGAATAAGACAATGGCTGATAAATTGAGGTACATTGTACATTCCCAATGATGAACAAAAAATTACCCCTATCTGTAAATTACAACTCGTGCTTGAAACGTTTGGACACTAAACTTGATAAACCACTCAATCAAAATTCAATAAAAGTCCCCAAAGTTGTGAAGCCAAACGAAAAGGACAACGTTATTATAAACATTTGGGAACTAGTGCAAATAAGCAGCCCAATATCCCCTCCCTCCCTGATTTAAAATATTTATACTTAATTATAAATAGTCTAATTATTTCAAAATAATTGCTAATTTTCTTGTAAGGGATATTTTACTAAAGAAATGATATTTTGCCTCTTTTTAAAAGTTATTTTAATGGGGCACTAGATATTGAAGAATCAAGGATGACAACATCCAGTAAAGCCCTAAACGGTAGGACAAACGAACATAAACACTTGTTCTTATAAAATTTATTTTGAGGTAAACATGAAACAAACTATGAATTTATGTATTTTTAAATGTTTATAATACTTACGAATTAAAAAATATAAAGTTAGGATGGTTATATTTAATTACATGAACACTTGTAAGAGTGTCAGAAATGAAAAAGCTGAAAGTAAGTGTATAAATCTAAACAAAATTATAAATAGGTTACAGTTTGTGTATTATCATTGGAGATATACATTAACTTATCGACCATTGTCTTATCCCTTAAGATCCCTGTGATAAATCACAAAGATTGGAACAATCTAAGCTTTTAAAAACATTTATTTCGTGTTTAAACAAACTCTATTGACAAGTTTATTTTAGACAGACAATTTATTTAAAATCAATGTTAATTTGCTGACATTAAATACTTGAATCAAATAGTAGTGACTGGCAAAAAACTTAATTAAACAAGAAAATAAATCTTTTAAACACTAAATTTATTTTTTAGGCATTTCTAGCTTCTTAATTTGTACTAAATTAACGATGACAACATCCATAAAAGCGAAGCTCTGAAACGGTATGACACACTAAACCTTGTCAAAACTGAATAATAAAAATATAAATATACAAGTTTTCACAAAATTATACGTAAATTTGTTGCAAAACTTTTGAAATACAGAATACTGTTTAAGGACATACTGACATTTTTAGGACTTTATTATAGAGTTGCTTCGCCTATAATATTGTACCTCATTGTAATAGGAATCAGTACCCCAAAAATCAGATCAATCGGATGATTCTATCACATAAAAACTGTTGTTAAAAAAGTTAAAAATCAACTTGTTTAAAATGGACGTACGGACATTCTGGGAACGATTATAGAGTTGTTATGCTTTTTAAATCGTACCTAACTACTACAGGAATCATCATACAAAGTTTGAAATCGATAGTACAATTCTAACATGCCTAAATTAACAAAAAAAAATATCCGTTACGTACGAACGGACCTACGGACCGACTCTAATTATAGAAAAGCTTCGCTTTCAAAGATAGCCGACTATTTTACTCTATTTTATTCCGTTCTTTGTTTATCTGTCCTTTTTAATCTGTCTGTCTGTCTATATGTCTTGATTATGTCTGTCTACCTATCTGTCTTGATTAATTCTGTCTACAGATACATCTGTCTATCCTTCTGCAAATGCATCTTTCTGTCTTTTCTGTCTATCTGTTTTCTTTATGTCTGACTGAATGTCTATTTGAATGTTTGTCCATCAGTCTCAATTTAGTTTGTCTGTCATTCATCTATTTGTCTATCTGTTTATCTGTAAAATTAAGTAAATGAAGTTAAGACAAGGTTAATCTGAAGCAATTTTTAGCTAATTTCTTTCAAGATAAGCTGTGCTCATTAGGAGGGAGGAGATGGGAAATAAGGTCTAGATACATTCCATCTTGAAACAAAACTTCAAAAAATTACGCAGCTGCAATTCGAGATAGACACCTGAAATTATTGTCTGTGCCATCGTTCTTCCATTTTATAATTTACTTGGTCCGTCGGTCAGACGGTTATGCTACAAAAGACATATATATATATCATATTTATATCACATTTTTTGTAATTAATTGTCTCAACCATGACACTTTGGTTGAGCTTGACTTCCGAATTAGAGGGAAGTTCACGAGATCAGTTGGCGAACATACAAACCCCCAATACCAGGAACCATCAAGTTTCAACAGCAGGTTTGAATATAGATTTATTGATGAAATTATTTCAAA
>LS057709.1:0-10679 GCA_900241095.1 Acartia tonsa
CTAGCATCGTATTATATCCAGTTTTCTACAAATATAGAAATGTACAATCATAAGATTAAAACCAGTTTTTTTAGCCCAGTAACGTGTCGTAAAGGACATGTCTACATATTTTTTTTGTTTCTGGGAAAGCTAAGTATTATTCCAGGGCAGGTTTTGAGCTATTTTGTGAGAAGGGAAAGTGGTAAATAGCAATCTGAGTTAGGTTAGACAGGCGAACATATAATGCTTTAGAATAGCTTTATAACAAGATTTATGGCCATTTTCAAGCAGTTTTTTGTCCACTTTTTTACCCAGCAAGGTTTGTTTTTACAGATTATAATTAGCCTTGCTGAAAAATTATTTTCAATTACTATTTCTACCACTGGTAATGTTTTATGGGTTTTTACTCTGACAATTGAGTTTTAGATAAGATTATTAATCATATGTTTTTTTAAAAGTACTTTAACGATAAATTACCGAAAAAACACTCGATATTAATTAGATTTTTAAAATCGGACCAAATCGAGTCATATCAAAAGGTACACTAAACATAAAAATTATACTGTAATACACAGAGCAGGCGTATCTAGGCCCGAAAATCAACTTTCATAATGAAAACATCTAGCAATCAAATATAATATATTTGTAGTTTATTGGTAGCGTTTTATAATAATGTTTTACATCTAACAAAGTAATAATTTATGCACTCACTATTAGAGTAAAACACTAGAGGGAAAAAGGGTTAAATAACTGTATCTCCCCATCGCAACTGCCTTGTGCAACCTTTCTTTTGGTTCATCGAAAATCAACCAATGGTGTCGCTTATTTTAACACAGCCAAGTAGCAGAAAATAATTTAGAAACAGATGAAAGAGGTCTTTGAAAAAGGAAGGAAGGTAGTTGTCTATATATACATTTATACTACAGATTTATTCACTGACTAGTGACTGCGCTCCTAGCCTCTAGGAGCCATGTATTGGCAGGAGTAAGGAAAGTAGAAAATATCCTAAAACCAAACTTAGATATAAAAATTAAATAGCCTAAAACCATGCAGGTGCCTAAAAGAAGCTTCCATAAAATGGAGAACTTAATCGGTTTAGTAGGTATCGAAATCTTATGCTACAGACCAAAAAAACCTTACTTCTTTATGTAAAAGGATAAATTTCTTTGGTAATAGCGCCGCGGTTTGAGTTAAGGGGCATTTAGGCTGATCATGGAAAAATACTTTATTGTAATATTTCAATTATTATTTGGCCACGCAGCCAGCTACTTAAAAGTATATGATAACAAATAGTTTGTTCCAAAAGGTAATTATTCATTTTTAACAGCGAAGCTTTTCTGTAATTAGGGTCGGTCCGCCCGAACGTCCTTAACGGTTGGCTTTTTGATTTTTCGTTAATTTAGAGATCTTAGAATTGTTCCTTAGATTTCAAACTTTGCATGTTGATTCCTGTAAAAGTTAGGTACGATTTAATAAACGTATCAACTCTTTAATCGTTACCAGTACGTTAATTTAAAGCATTTGACAACAATTTTTTTATGTGGAATAATTATCCTGTATATCTGATTTTTAGAATACTGATTCCAAGGACAACAAAGTAAAATATTAATCTAGTCCTAAATGGTAATTATCTCCTTTAAACAGTATACTGTACGAATAATTTTGTTAAAACTTATACATTTATATTCTGCTTATTAAGAATCTAAAACTCTACATGAGTTAATGTTCGTTTGTCCTACAATTTCAGAGCTTCGCTTTTATGGATATTGTCATCCTTGTTTATAAGCGCAGCTTTCCTACATTGAGCGTGTGTCCGTCCGCGCATAGCGTTTATTTTGCCAGTTTAGTATCACCTATACATTTCTACCAGGTTTTACTTAAAGTCTTTAGAAATTTGTCTGATTTTTGCAGAGAAAGAGGGGCCAATGTTCTATTCATTCCAGTAGTCCTAAGTTTTAAAATAACGTTTTTTTTTATTTGTTGGATAAACAACTTTGAGGACTTTAGTGAATTTTGATTTGTTGGATCATTAAGTTGAGTGTTCAAACGTTTAAACCACTAATTCTAATCTACTGTGGGGTAATTTTGAATATCACCATTTCATGATTTAGTCTAATAGCAACTGTCGTTGCTGGTATTCAGCAATCAATAAATAGGTTTTAAAAATTAGGTTATATAAAAAGGTTTCGTGATGTTTTATCGATAAAAATTGGTAAAAATTTGCTAATAGTTGCATAGCTATCTTATTATGTAAGGCATAAGATCTCAATAACTACTGAACTGATTGACTTCTCCTTCTTAGAGAAACTTCACCAATTTTCAGAGATGGTTTTGCAGTTCCCCTAGATACTAGGAGCGCAGCTGCTAGTTATGTATTATAGTAGCGCTTCTTATGAACGATTTTATCCTTACACATGATAATAAAGGCAAATTGGGGTTTCTTCAGTTGCTATATCCAGCTACATATCGTATGAATGGATATATATAATATGTGGATATATTGACAGGGGAATTTTGGTTGCTAAAATTGCCCTCATTTATTTGTAAGTTCGTACATCCAGTAGGAGAGGATTGTAAGGGGTAAAGGGGGTGGATGGGGGGTTCCATTATTTTAGCCAGCTGCGCGTTTTACCTTATTAAAGTATATGAAAATCTGTTGCAACATCCAGGTAAAAATATATCAATTATTACATGATCGTGAGGTAAGTGAGATATAAAAGTAAGATCATCCTTTTTAATAGCATCATTCAATACAGGAATAAATACGCCCAAAACAAGGACAATAATGCCATTCCTGCGCTACTTATTGATATAATTGGACTTAGTAAAGTTGAATATCTTTGTGTGTTGTATCCATTTTATTAATCTGATAATCTTCCTGTCCATTTTTCTTTCTTTATTTGATTGTTAGATATCAGTTGTAACTTGTAACCAACAACTAAATTAATTTGAAAAAAATATTTGATAATTTCTGTTAATTTTTGTAATTTTAGGGGACATAACTTATACCTGGAGTGGACATAACTTTTTTTTGAATACGACATTTTATCTGCCTTCTAATATCATTTTAGATTTATTTCTCTTGTTGGCTAAACCTTAGATACAAGTGCCTAGGATTTAACATCTAATTCTGCAGAATCTTTTTTATCCTTAAATTTACAGTTTTGATGATTTAATCCTTTTAATATAAAACTCCTTACGTCAATAAGAACAATAATGATTATTTTTTGTCAATGGAAAGTGGATTAGTTTTATTGATACTTTACATTCTATAATAATAAAACATCCTGTTAAATCATAAATGAATATATTGGAAAACAAAACATAAATCTTGTTAATTTAAACACAATTTTATCGTCTTCTAAACTTACGACGACATTTTAAGTAGAATATTATTGAAAGAGACAACATTAAACATGTTATTTTTTTCCTTTTATTTGTAAAACAAAAATTTAAATAGGGGAGGGGGTAAGGTCGAATTCACCTGCCCACAAAGGGCGTAGCCGCTAGCATAAAAAATATGGGACATTCACTAATTAAATTTTATTTTTTATTTCGATAGAAAAAGTCACTTTTTCAAGTGGGAATATCTCTATGGTTGGATAATCTCTCCTTGAAAAGTATCTAGCAAAAAATAAGACCACGAAATTACTTTGCTTTTGGTTAAGAACGTCAATAACATCCTACAGAATTTGTAATAGGAATATTCAAAATATTTTTTAAAATCACGAAACCTTGATCTTTAATAATTTATCTAAATTCTATAAATTTACATTTTTGTAAATTATTAAGGTATTTTCTTAGCCCTAATCCTGCGCAATTTAGTTGTTTACCTTACCCCTATTTATAAATAATGCATGATATCATAGTAAATGACATCTTTGTAATGGTCGGTCGTGGTACTTAACTTATGTCACCCAAAGACAAAAATTACATAAGATTATTAAGCAGAGATGAGCATTCAAGACAACTATCTCCTCTAAATAGCATGGACCCTTAGCAAGCAGATGAAAATAGATTTCATTAAACTTTGCTTTCTCAATTAATTTCTTTAAAGTTTGTTTGTATCATTTTTATTGTTTTGGTTAGAGTTTCACTTAAATGTTAAAGGTTGATTTTCCGCCAATTATCTATGTCCTTTTAGGCTTTTGTTAGTTTTATAATATAAACAAGTATTTTTTAGAAACATTTTAGTTACATTTTGCCTGTTGTTCTCTTGTATTGACCTAGCAAATCCAGAAACTTTAAATTTTACTTTACCTGCTATCAGCTGACATTAAATACCCAATACAAAATCAGGACAGGGTCTTTGCCTTTTAGGGAAACTTACATATAGCCTTTTACTTTAATCTAACGTCAACCACACAAAAAAATTGTATGGTAGCTTTGATTTGCAGAAGCTTTTTAAATTGATATTAAAGCTTATTCCTATGACAGTTGAACATGACTGTACAAAAGTGAAGCAACATCTCTCTATATTATAATGGACTATCAATAAACCCCCCATAATCCACATCATATTTGGTAAATAAATCAAGGATTTTACAGTTTGGAAAACTTTCTTTTTATGGTAAAAGCAATGCTTTTTTATAATCATAATATGTCCGTTACAACTTTTATACGATAGATACAAGGATAATACAATGGACGATAAATTGATGTACATACTAATCTTGTTGAAGATTGCACACTGTTAGTTTGTTCAATCAAATCAAAATTTTATTGTGACTTTTCAAAGTTGCACATAATAAAAGTTGACGCTTATTTCAGATCTCTGTTTTCGCAATTTGAGAAAAATTCATCTTTATATCATAACGAATTATATAAGCTAGCAAGCATTGTTTTATCCTATAGCGAAAATAAGTAAATCAAATCACGAAAACTGAGATATGTCATTCTATTACTGCCCATCCTAAAAGTTAAGAGTTTTTTTTGGAGGGGGGGGGGGGACTTTGGTCAAATTAATGATGACAGGAATTGTTCAAAAAAAAGTTTTATCAAATGCGCAGCTTGTGCAAAAAAGCTGCATAAAATCATCGATAGATCAAAGTGTTCCTAAAAATAAAAATAAATAACATGACAGACAAATGTTTTTGTAAATAGTCAATTGGATTTTTATTAAAGTGAAACTTGTAGCTTGCTAAAATAACGATCTTACAAAGATCACAAAGATAGTTTAAATTTCTGCAAGATAGAGCTCATGGTGGTTCTAACGAAAAGAATTTCATTTTTCTACTGTTTACACAAGCCGCGCAATTAAAGTTTAAAGAAGGATGCATTTTTTGCTTTCTTTACAATGGTTCAACCAATGAGATGTCTTGAATATTCCTTCACTGTTATTCTATTGGCTGATTTAGAGAGTCGTCTCTAGAGTATATCAATTGTCAAATGTTTATCTGGCCTGTTCAAAGAAAGAGAATATTAATCCCTAATCCTAACTAAAAAGTACAACTTACCAAGACTGAATAACACAGAGATCAAGTGAAATGAAAAAATTAATTTAAAAATGAATATAAAATAGAGATACTTATCGCATCTTATTATTGACAGCTCTCTGCTTTTATTTTACTATTTGTTTGTATTTCAGTATGGCTGAGAACCGGTTTAATCCAGCTGATACAAATCGATTTTGATGCCATATTGAAAAATATATTCTTAAACAAAAACAAAACCAATAAAAAGTTCAACTATGATCAGGAAGGGAGAGGACAATGGTAGTTAAGTTAATCTTAAAACCCTCTCCAATAATCAACTGCCCTGGATAAAGTTTTACAAATAAGAATTGGGGGAATATAAATTCTTCTGCAATTGTCCTATTCCTAGTTTATAAAATACTGGAAGGTAATAGGTAATTTTTTTAGCTATTGTCAATGGTTTTTAATTAGTTATAAGCAACAAATAAAATGAATCAGTAAAAAATGCTGAATATTTGTCTGTTGGTAAGAATTTTTATAAAAAAAAATTTCGTTTGTTATTTTCGATAAACAAATTCCCCAAATCTAAGTTTTGAAGAACAAATGTTGCGTGTTAAAAAATGCAGAAAAAATACTGCAAATACAAAGCTGCAATGTACATCATAAAACACAAGAATGACAACATTCAGAGGTGGGGAAGAAAAACAAGAGCAAAAAAGGACATAAAGATAATTATATGTTTTAGCTGAGGTACGCCGATAACAACTCGGCGAGGTTTAGCAGAAAAACTGTTTAAGCCCCCCAAAGAATAATATTCAAAATTTAAATAGCTTATAACCATACTAGGACCTATGTGAAGCTTCCCTAAAATCAATCGGTTAATTTATTGGCAAGATCCTTATGTACGAACAAAAGAAACACTTAAAAACAGGATAGATTTCTCATAAATAGCTGAAACGATAAGACCGCTTTATATTAGACTAGTGGGTTCGCCCCTAGCCTCTAGGGGCTTTGCCTCAAAAATAAAAATTAAGGCGAAATTCGTAAAAGGACCAAGAAAATCTTCAGCAACAAAAAAATAGCCTAAACCCACCAGAGGACCAGTAGGTATATTCCCTGAAGATTAGAATCCGATCACCTTCCTTTAGTTACACAAAAAACAAGCTTTACGCCAACAGAATATTTAATTTTTGGCAATTTCAAATGGAATTAATTGGCTGAATAGCAGCCCCTGGGTGTTTGTAATCAGAGTGGGTTTTTAAAAGGAAAAGAGAATAAAAAGGAAAACATACAAAAGTACATTTTGTGAGAGAGCAAAAAAACCTTCTAACTACACTTGAAATTTTTTTTTATTTGTTTGCAAGTGCATGTTAAATTAGGAGTGTTGTGTTGACTTCTTTTTTATGTCGACTATAGGTCGTCATAAGATAAAAGTGGTAGTTGCTGACATAGAATTAAGTGATAATTTGCATGAATATTTGTAAACATTCGTTCCAAAATAAATACTATAGAAATTTATTCCTAAATATAAAAGTTACAGGATCTGTGTCTGTGTGTGTGTCTTTCTGTAACTGCTGAATCGATATAGTTCTCCTTTACAGGGTAGCTTCTTATAGGTCCTAGGCAAGTACCACAACCCTCCCAAGAAAAATCGCCAAAAATCACGTTCTTCGAAACTAGCCCCGCGTTTTAGATATTTTTTGGTAAACATCTGATCTTAACATATTTAAATTAAACATTTTATGTTCTTCCAGAAGCTTCTAGGGGCGTAGCCCCTGGCAATAATTATAACAGAAAGAAAACTGAGAAACAAACAGACAAACAATTTTTAAAAATATGATTCTATTTAATATTCTTTATATTTTCTAACATTTAGATAACATTGTATGATTTATATACATGGTGTGCTTATTTTTAGAATCTTTGGTATCATTCAGTTTTTTGACAGTGGCTCTTTTCTATATCCAGCCCAATAAATAAAACTCGGCTATGTTTATTTCCAACGCCATTAGCTGATTTCAGAGATCCAATACAACATCGGGACGTAAATTTGCAGTTGAAAAACGGAAAAAGAGAAAAAAGGTAGTTTTAAACATACAATTTAGTTGCAATACTAAAACGGCCGTTTTTCACTACCTACAAAAAAATAAATGAAATAAAGGAGGTAGGGGATTGGTTGAACCTCCACTTACACAAAAAAGTATTTTTGCGACTCACAACATATTTGCATTATTTTCGACTACTTCGGTTTTGCGACGACTGGAAATTGTACAAAAGTACGACAGCATAACAACCAGGGAAGGAGGAGTAAATGGAGGACAAAATTCTCTCTCAAAAATTTTAAGTTCTGCCTTTTGTAAATGTAAATATTTAATAACCATGGATCTAAAGGAATGGCCGATAAATTAATGCACATCCTCAATAATGATATACAAAATTACCCTATCTGTAGATTACAATTAGTGTTTCAAACATTTGACCACTCAATTTAATGACTCAATGAAAATTCAACCATATTATAAAGCTTAAAAATAATATTATCTTAATACTTTAGGGACTAGTGTAATAAACAGCCCAATATCAATAAAACAGTTTACCCGCCCAACTCTAATTTCCTAAAGTAATTATTGAAAATTTCGAGATCAAAAGTATAAGCCGTTGAAAAGATCTTAAAAAGTTAAAGTACACAGATACACACATTTTCATAAATATAAAACCAAAGGAGCAGTATGCAATGTATAAAAAGAATTGTGTTGTTCATTAAGATCTCATTCTCAATTTCTTATACAAATTTCAGATAAACTCTAAAGTAATTCTGGACAAGTTTTAGCCTATCTTACCAGGGGTTAGGTCCCCTTTCCCCAAAGAAAATGTTCACCCCATTCTAATATGTTCTCGCTTTAAAACTGAAGAGAAAGGCAGAGTCACTCAAGCATCCAAATTTCTTCATAAAAAATCCTAGTTCGATTAGAAAATTAATTTGATTAAAAAACTATTTAAGTTCTTGACCTTGAAAATAATAAAGTATTATTCAATTGAAAATGAAGGCTCTCTTGCAGTTATGTCCATTTACTCCCCACAAGGGCACTCATAACCCCCCTCAATTTACGTATATTTTTTATTTAAGTACTAAAAGCAAGCAGGGAGGGAGGGGATATTGGGCTGTTTATTAGTCCCCAAAGGCTTATAATAACGTTTTATTATTCGTTGGCTTAACAAATTTTAATATTTTTATAATTTTGATTGGTTGGTACATTTAGTTGAGTTTCTAAACGTTTTAACCACTTATTGTAATCTACAGAAAGGGTAATTTTGTGTATCGCCATTGGGGACATTAATTTGTTGGCCATTGTCTTAACCCTGAAAAGCAAGTCATCTACAATACTTTGTAAGATTGGTGTCTGGATATTTTTTTGTGGAATCCCCTATCATTAACCACCTGTTATAGCCATTAACATGTCAATCCTTTAGAATCCTAAATTTGTTGTGTCTTTGTCTTTTGAATTCTATGCTATTTATGGATAGCATTATCCCTGTTAGGTTAAATTCACATAACAATATATTTGTAATTTATATGGTGAGGCTTATCATGGTGATTTTAAAAAAGGATGGACTTAAAGCAAAAATTATTGAGGGGGGTCATAAATGTCAGATAAGAATGAGGACTAGAGTAATAAACAGCCCCTCCCTGGGTGATTGGTCCCCTAGTGGTGGAAAAGAGGGATAACACCAAAATATCAAATTACGTTTAATCATCAAATATTTAAAAAAAAAACGAGAGGACAATTACAGAGGAATTAGTATATACCCAAAATTCTTTCCTTATATTAGTAGGCTACCAACAGATTTTAAGAATTTTTTTTATGATGATTAATTTGCATTGTCCTATCCCTTTATCCCTGATATCTGTATGAATCATGTCATTTTAAAAGAGTTATTTTTTCTATAGTTAGGGTCGGTCCGTCCACCGTCCATACGTGAGTCCGTCAAATTTAAACAGGTTGTAGTTGTACTATCGACTTCGAACTTTGTATAATGATTCCTATAACAATTAGGTACGATTTAGAAAGCTCAGCACCTCTGTAATTATCCCAGTATTCAGATTTTTGAAATACCGATTTCTCTTACTACAATTTACAATGTTATAAGTGAAGCATTTCTTTAATAAAGTCCTAAAAATGTAAGTATGTCTTTAAACAGTAACCTGTATTTAAGAAGTTTTGCAACAAATTTACCTTCAATTTTGTTTAGACTTATGCATTAATATTCTGCTTATTCAGTTCTGGGACTCTACAAGTTGTAATGTTCGTTTGTCCTACCATTTTAGAGATTTGCTGAAATGGATGTTGTCATCTTTTTAATAGCAAATCTAATCTACAAGTCACCCGCGGGAGGTTCGTCTGTCTGTAGTTCTTTAAACTTATTATGAATATTTTCTTTCTAATATTATCTCTGTTGAAATAATCGTTTTTCCAGTATGGCTTTGAAACCTAATATATGATTAGAACCGGTTCTCGGCTATACCTACACATAGGATCGTATTACAGAAAATATCCACGAATATTAAAATAAAGATCACAAGCCAGGGCTCGGTCCCTTTAGTCTGGTTTTCAGGTTTGGTTTTTCATCTATCATTATCTAATCTAATACTGTAGTGCTGGAGACGTGAGATCTGTGGAAAAGTTCGGCTGGACAAGGAAAGTTGCAAAAAAGCTTTGTTTCAAAGTAGCAGGTTATAGAGTAGTTGCACTTATAGAATGAAAGTGGATTAAATAACTAATGTCTTTATTGATCAAAAGTTTACATAATACTTAAAAATTATAACATACTAGCGGCTTCGCCCCTCGCCTTTAGGGATTTTGCCCCAAGAGGTTTGTTTAACCTTATTTGTCGTATTTTAGATTTAAATGAAAAAGTAAAAAAAAAAAATTTTGGTTGAAGGGATGGTTAGTCGACCCCCTCTTTTTTAAATTTTAGTTTTAAAAAGATTTTTTTTTGGAAAATAGCTTAAAACCTTCATATGTCCAGTAGGTCTATTCCCTGAAACGTAGAGCCCTATCAGTTCAGTGTTCAGGGTCCTATGTTTGCCGTGTATACGTCGCGGATCCACCTTCTACTGCAACAGCAACAACATCAGCAGCTGCGGGGAAGCCAAGAGCAAACACGTACAATCTCCAAACCTCCCAAAATGTATCATCATCATCAACATCAACACCAGAGGACTCCTTTTTTGTAACATCACCGACAATGTGGCTTACCCCGCAGCTGAACCGAGTTTTTAGTATG
>LS057712.1:0-10671 GCA_900241095.1 Acartia tonsa
ATCTATCTATCCATCTATAAAGATATGTAATCAGCAAGTTAGTGAACAAACAAGGATGACAACATCTAAATGTAGCTCAACTTTTAAATTTGTAAAACAAAAGTGAAACAGTATATTTAGCAGAGGGGGATGGGGACATAGAACTGTAAATTACATTGGTCTGGTACCCAAAGTTATATAATCTCTTTGTATTATTTGTTGTCTCAAAAACTTTGGTTACTTTTGATTGGTTGGTTCCAGACTAGTAGTGTCCAATAACTGTAATCTATAGAAAATTTTGTTCACCATTTTTGAGGATGTACATCAATTTATTGTAATATTCAATATAATAAGGACAATGATATTTACATTTACAGAAACAAAGCATTATTTGAAAGCCTAAATCAATATTACTTCAAAATAAAAACGATTATATTGGACGTATTGATTATTAAATACGCTATTTAATGCCATATTGATCAATAGATTATCATATAAATAATATAATATTTCTGCATGATCCTTGGTAGGTAATGAGGTCCTTTTTTCGCGTAGTTTCCACAAAGTTGGATGTAACTTTTTAGTCAACTGTTCTTATAAAGTCAAACTGTTCTTAATAAGAGCATTTGACTAAATGTTACACCCAACTTTACGGAAAATACACAAAAAAATAACCTCCTTTTTTAACATTTTAGTCTAAAATGGAAAGGACAAATCTTAATGATGAAAGGCATGGGACGAACTGCTACAATATAATTATGGAAAAGCTATGTTAAAAAAAAACTGACACAGCATTCTACGATCTATAAACTTTTACAAGAAATATTACAAAATATTATTTTAAATAAAAAATTATATTTAAAAAAAAATTATATTAATGTTTTCTTTAAAATATTTTCTGTTTGTTTATGGTTGTCAGAAAAGCTTATATTAGAATAATAAAAGTTTTTTTTAAAGAGTTTTGTTAGTCCTGAGGGGCCGTAGGTCCGGGCTTTAAAAACTGGTAATAATTTTAGGATTTAAAAAAATACCCGTGTAAAATTGTCTGTAAAACATTGCTATACATGACTTTTCAGTATGGCTGATAACCGGTTCTAATACAGCGGATATGAATCAGTTCGAAGATGATATAGGCCGTTTTTCTAACCCCTCCTTACATTTTCGAACACAGAGCCCGTATCTGCCGTAATAGAGATAAGAAAAGAATATTATAAAGTTGAAAATCTGTTTTATCACATAGCTTAGGAATACTTTTTATAATTAAGCGAATCTCTACTTTTTTAGTAGTGAAGCTATTCTATAATTAGGGTCGGTACGTCCGTCAGTCCGTCCGTAATGCTGTGGGGGAAATAATTTTCTCGACTCCTATTCAAGATAGACAGCTGAAATTTCTAGGGATTAAACAAGTTCCTATTCGACATATTTGGGGTGCTAGTTCGATTCCTAGATTTTTCGTGCTTTTCTTTATTCCTACTTAAGATAGACGGCTGACATTTGCAAGGAATTATAAGTTTTTATTCTAAATAGTTTCATCAAGTTTAATTGAGATTTGCTTATTGGTTGGGGTGCTAGATCGACAAACCCCTATTTTTAATTTTATTTAAAAAGAAAAATACAAAATCGAATTTGGAGGGGGGTAATCTTTTTCTATGGGTGATTTCTCTTGGGAGGGAGGTGGTACCCTCCCTAAAAAAAAGTTATAAACCTTTCCAAGACCTATAAAAAGCTACATTGTAAAGAAGAACCATATTGGTTATTTATCCTCTTCGGTACAGACAGACACACACACAGGCACAGATCCTGTTACTTTTATATAAGGAGGTTTAAAACTATTTTAGAATATTATTTTTTCTTCATTGAAGTGCCCTTCATCAAACAGTTTTTTTAATTTATTTACCAATTTTATCGCCAGTTTTCCGGATATTTTCAGGTTTACAGCAGTTTCTAAGATCTTATTGTTACATTAGTGTAACAGAAGAGTTGATAGACACCCCAGACTAATATTATACTGTCATACTATAGAGTAAAATTATCCGGGGCACCGATTTTATTGTTTATGGTTAGGTTATTATCAGTGAGGAATTTATATTTACCACTGTTTTCTTGTGTGTGGGAGAGATGGGTCATTGGACTATATATTACACTGGTACCCAAAGTTGTATAATACATTTTTATTACTATTGGCTTAGAAACGATCAATTAATTACTTCAATCTAAAGAAGAGTTAATTTTGTTTAACATAATTGGGGATGTACATTATTTTATCGTTTATGGTCTTATACCTTAAAAACTCGGATTAAACTTTTGCAGATTAGTAGTAGATTTGGAAGTCTTTACTGCGGTAAGTTTCGTCTGTTATTATTATTACCTGTATGAGTCCATGAATCTAAAGGGATAAGACAATGGCCTATAAATTAATGTACATTCTCAATGATAATACATAAAATTATAAATATAAAAAGTAAGATATAACTTCCATTTACATACCCCTGCATTTCGGGAGTAGAAGAATGGATATGGGTCAGCTGAATTTGAGTTGCCGATTGTGTACACAGTTTCCTCGGTGTTTCCTCATCCTATCTCAATATTTTCTACTAGCTAAAAAAGCTTCAAACTTCCAAAAAAAATCAAAATTTGAAAAATTAAAATTTTTAATACATAATGTATAAATCGTTTGTACATTCAAATTTTTTTTGGAAGTTTGATTTTTTAGCTAGTAGTAAATATTGGTATAGGATGAGGTAACAACGAGGAAACTGTGTAAACAATCGGTAACTCAAATTCAGCTGACCTGGATAAAGTATATACGTGGATATGACAGGGGAAATTGTCCTCAATTTGGAACTCATTTAATGGTCAGTTCGTTAATCCAATATGAGGTGATGGGATTGTGTAAAGGGGGTGGATAGGTGGTATTATTATTTTAACCAGCTGCTACCATCACTTAATCAGAGTACATGAAAATCTGGTGCAACATCCAAGTTATAATATATCGATTAGTAGAAGCCACATCAAATTCTTTAATTAATTAGCATTTATTCAGGGAGGGAGAGGACAATAACGATAAATTTATCTCGACCCAAATATTTATTCAATAATCACTACATACCTATGGAGGGAGGGGACATTTGTAGTTTTTTTTACCCTAATCCCCAAAGTTTTATAATAACGTTTTTTTATTAGTTGTCAACAACTTTGGGGACATTTATTATATTCCTATTGGTCGTTTCCAAACTAGTAGTATACAAACTTATTAACAAATAATTTTAATCTACAGATGGGGTAGTTTTGTTTATCATTATGGGAATGTCTATGGCTTTATTATCGATTATCTTATCCCTTAAGATCCCAACTTTCGTCAGCAGGACGACCAGGAATCTGTCACTGCTGGTGCCAGGTATACCTGGTATCTGTCAAAAGCTTTGCACAGGTCAAAAAGTAATTAATATTCAGAATTTAGATTTTAACAATAAAGAATTTTTTCTTAATATAGCTTTGACATCGATTAACTTTCGCTGGATTAGAACCGGTTCTCAGCCTTAATGAAAAATCATGTATAGCATCGTATTACAGACAATTTTCAACGGATATTAAAATTATAATCATAAAATTAATACCAGTTTTGTTAACACGTACCTTAAGTCACTCTTGGGGCTAACAAAACTGGTTTTATTCTTATAATTTTTTCATTTTAACATCCGGGAAAGTAATATATTTGGATTTTAGCCAGCTGCGAGTATCACTTTATCAGAGTTGATGAAAATCTGGTACAACATATAAATAACAATATTATAGAATAAGATTCTAATTGTAATTCTAATTAAGAACTGTACAAAAGTACAAATATAATCATTCTTATATATTTCTTCAACTACAGTTCATCAATTATTAATACGTGACATTTCCACCTGGGATATAAAGGGATAAGACAATGACCGATTAATTAATGTACATCTCCAATGATGATTCAAAAAATAACCCTTTTGTAGATAACATTAAGTGGTTGAAACGTATGGACACTAAACTTGTCTTAAAAAGTCTCTAAAGTTGTTAAGCCAACGAATATGAAAACTTTAACATGAAACTTTTGGGACTAGTGCATTAAAAAGCCCAACGTCTTATCCTTCCCTCCATTCAATTTAATGGTTCTGGGTATAGATAATCCTTACATTATTATATTAAAGTAACAGGAGGTCTATGGGTTTGTCTGTCTGTCTGTTTGATTGTGCCGAAGGGTATCACTAGCCGCTGAACCGATATGATTCTCCTTTATAGAGTAGCTTCTTAGAGGTCCTGGGAAGGTTTTTTAAACTATTATTTGGGAGGGAGCCATCAATCTCTCAAAAAAACGCCCCTAAGACCCCACTTTCCTGAAAAAAATTCCTTGAAACTAAAATTTGAAGTAAGGGAGGGCCCCCAAGGAGCTTCCCTGTCCTACAGGCCTCTAGGGGCGTAGCACTACTGTAAGATACAAACAGAATATCGACAAACTGATAGACATCCTGTTACCTTTATTGGTTTATTCAGCATGCAATTAAGTTTGTTTTAATAATAATCATGAAAATTTTAAAATTAGGAAAACTTGTTTTTCTTCAGATTCTCCTTTGTACTTTTTCTACTGTTGGTATGGTTATTTTATCTACCAATGACATTTGTATAAAGGCCTTAATTATTGGTGAAATATATTTTTCCAAGAATGTAAGCAAGTTTTTCAACTTAAAAGGGAAAATGGTGAAACTTTTCTTCATTCAATTCATACTAGCGGCTATGCTCCTAGAAGCCTCTAAGGACAATGAGGGTTGCATGAAAGTCAATTTTCAATTTTCATTTCAAGTTTATTTCTCTTGAGAGGGTTAATATACCCTCCAGCAAAATAGTTATAAACCTTCCCTAGACCTTTGAGAAGTTTCACTGTAAAAGAAAGAATCATATCGGTTCAGCGGTTCGATAAAAAAGCTTACTACTTTATATAATAGGATTAATTTTTAATTATATCTTTGATTTTTACATTTTCAAAAAGAAATTAAGTGGAGAAAAATCAATGTGTACAACTGTACAGAATATGTACTGTAAAAAGTCGTACCTTCAATTTTCCTGACATTATTTTATTTGAATAAATATATCTATATATTATTACTTGGATGTTGCACCAGATTTTCATGTACTCTGATAAAGTGATGCTTACAGGTGGCTTGAACAACGATACCCCCCATTATAATATCAGCTTAAAGCTGTCTATAATACGATGCGATAAATATCTCTTTTAGACTTTATTATAGCGAGGATTCGCCTATATTATTATACCTTATTATCTTAGGAATCAAGAAAACAGAAAATATAACGAGGATGACAACATTCATATACAAAAGCTTTAGTCGCGCTCTATTGAAACTTCTGCGGAATAAATAGAACACCCGTATTAAGATTTAATTTTCTCTATAATAGTATAAATAATTGTATATTTTATATGTCATCTCAAACATACTAGAATCTACATATAAATCATTATTTGGATATTGCCCTAGAAATCTATGTACTCTAATAAAGTGACACTTACGGTTGGCTAAAATCTATACCCCAAAACAACCTTTATCCCATATTTCCTAACTGGATGAACCAATTGACCAATAAATTGTAGAATTTTGGAGATAATCGTTACCAGGAACATTTTATAGGACGAAAACAAGACATACAATCTGACCTACAGACAGACAAACGGACAAACATCCCTAATGAAATGACATTAAGCTTTGCCCAGTAAAAATGCATAAAACTGACATGGGCCAAATTTGGTCAAGAAAAATCATATTACTTACTTTCAGGGATAAATAATACACATACAAAAATAATATGAAAAAAACAAGGATGATAATATCTATAAGTAGCAAAGCACAAAATAAATTAAATGGACAAACGTTCAGTGGGTTATAGAGCAGATGTTTAGCTGTCATAAAAAAAGAAAAGAATTAGAGAGTAAGCTAAAATAAAATTTCTTTTTAATAAATTAATTTAATTAATTAATTAATTAATTTAATTTAAATTATTTTAGATAAATGCTTTTTAAGGTATAACTGACATATAGACGGACACAAAAAAAATTGTAGACTAGATGCGCATACAGAGACTCGACCAAATGAGCCGTGTGACGTCAATAGATCCATCTCTTTTAAAGGGGTTTCCTTTCCCACTTCTCCTCTCATCTCTCATTTTTATGACGTCACACGGATCATTTAGTCGGACACTTTGTCGAGTCTCGCGCATACGTCATAGGAATCTTCATTTAAAGTTCTAGCTGCCATCTTTAAAAGCAGCCGAGAAGACCACATTGCGGAGTGACTTACTTACTAACGGACACACAGACAGACAGACAGACAAAGTAAATTATAGAGTAGCATAACTACTACTAATAAGGGCTTAAGTAAGTTTTAATTCAATATACAATTAAAGACAAAAATTACTATCGGAATTTATAACTAAATATGTAAATTAATCTAAAATTTATTAATGTTTTTCTAGACTATAAAAATACTTTTTTTATATTAAGAAATTGACCTTATTTGATATTTAATTTTTCTGGCATTGTAACGTTATGGTGGGCGTTTTTAAGCTTCGTGTTGCTTCAAGAGCAACGTTTTGAAACATGTATTGTATATAGCATTTGGTTTTTTGAAACCTTAGTTGAATGTATATTCAACCTAGTTTGAGATTAGATGACGTCCATATACAGTTCAAATGCAGTTTAAATTCATTAAAGAACATTTATTCATCTAATACCCAAAATTATAGACTTAATAGTCATTTATCCCATCGTATTATAGACAGCTGTAATACGATGCCATACTGGAAATACTAATGTCTAAGTTTTCAAAGAAAAATCTTCCCAGAAAAGTTTATTTTGCTAAGAACTAGCCCTGAATAAACTAATACACATATATGTATCTAAAAAACCTCTAAGCGACGGGAAAAGACAATGGGCGATAAATTAATCCGCCCCCCAAAAATCTATTCCCCATATCATTACATGCTGCATATTCATATTGGAAATATTGTGTTTTCTAAAATTTGAAAAATCATAATCCATCGTCTTATCCCCTGTATCCCTGCGGTACCCCCACACACTACGTATATCTTATCTTTACGCTAGAAAACGCTCATTTTTCATTTACTCGAATTCAAATCTGACATCCCATAATATTTTACAATTTTTTTTATAAAATATATTTAATTTTATACTATTAAATCACTATTTATATAAATATACTATAAAAATTCAATGTTCAATTCTTTTTGGACAAAATTTAAAGTTCACTGTTATAAAGCAGAAAAAAATGTATCTTTTTGTGTCAGAGGTTTTTCTAACCAATGCTACTGTTTAACTAAAGGAACTTACTCTTTCTATATCACAACTCCTTTGACAATCTATCTATCTATCATTCCTGCTCTATCTATCTACTGTACATCAACCTCCCCTCCTCTATGAAAATACCAACTTCTCTATCTATCTATCTGTAGCCCACAACTTAACTCCCAACAGCCTCTGAAAGTTGGTTCCAGAGCAGAGATTATTCAGTAATCACACAACAATTCTGGCAAAATACAGGAACAATATTAAATACTATTTTCAGTACTATATTTGTTTTAGAAACGGCTTTTAAAGAAGGGACACAACGAGGTTATAAATATTTTTCATTCGTTTAGAAGAATACTAGTAATTTTGGATCATATAAAGAAACCGAAGTAGTAGATTTCGTCGTTTTCACAGTAGCTTTTCTCCTATTACTAGCCCCATGCAATGGCTCTAACCCTGTGGGGCAATCATTAACATTTACCTAACTTATATAAGCTACTGTGTTGATACGACGAACCCCGCTCCTTTTTTTTTCTTTCCATAATCCGTAATTTTAAATATCTACTTTTCATTCAACCTTATTCCTTATTATCCCCCCCCGGCCCCCCCCCCCCTGCTTTTGAAAATTATTATTCCGGGTAGAGGGCTTATTTCACCCCCCATCACTGCAATCTCTGAAACATTCAACTGCATATACATATATCTCTTCTTTGTAGAGAATAGGCCACGCACAATGGTTCTCCAATCTTATTTAGATTTGGCACCATTTCAGGCATCTCTGAGAGATGAGATTTTGTCTGAAACCTTAAGAGGTAACAACAAAAAATGAAAGCAAATATGCTTGATATTAAAAATAAAACATTTTAAAGTATGGCTTGATTAGAACTGGTTCTTAGCCATAAAGAAAATCGGAATTGAATCATATTACGGACAATTTTCTATAAATAATAAAAATCATTATATTTTTTATTTTGATATTTGTAGAAAATTATTATCCATGGAAAGCTGTCTGTAATACAATGGTCATATTATAGATTTTAAAATAAAAAATTATGAAATTTACTAGTTTTGTTAGCCCTAGGAGGCCAAAGGCCTGGGCTAACAATCTGGTATTGATTTTGTGATTTTTAATTTAGTATTTGTAGAAAACTGGCTACAATACGATACAATACATGATTTTTTCTGAATTGGTTAGAACCGCTTTTAATCCAGCAGATATTGATTGATTTTGAAGCCATACTAGAAAATTATTTATTAACCAAGTTTACCTAAAAATACTAAAAATATTAATCGCAATGTCTTTTACCTATTTTATCTTTTTTTATTATTTCTATTGTTAAAGATCCCTAATCACGACTTAAAGTGGATTTCAAAGTCATTTTTCGTTGGAAAAATCACATTTAGGCCACTGTGTCTTAAAGCATAAATTGTATCGTGATTTTGTGGTTTTAAAAGTTTTTAAAATCCGCACAAAAGTAAAAGAGCGACTTAGTGTAAGAAGGACTCTATAAATTAGTTTCGTCAAATATCAACCTCTCGTCCCTCATAACTCCCCCTCTCCCTTCCTCCGAAAAATCTTACTTCCCTTAATGTGTTGTGAAGCGAGGCTATTATACAATTAGGGTCAGTCCGCCCATGCAGTAACAAGTTTAAAACTGTTTATCAAAGCAAACAGTAAGATAATCCATTTTTAAAAAGTCACAGGATCGTTGTCTGTCTGTCTGTATAACTAACCCCAAAACCGATATGGTTCACCTTTACAATGTATCTTTTCATAGGTCCTGGAAAGGTTTAAATCTATTTTAAGAAAGGGGACGAAAAAATTCTTTTGAAACTAAAATAAAGAAAGGGGGGTCGAAATTAAAGGCCTCTAGGAGCGAAGCTGAGAGAGGATACAAAATTGTAAATGTAATTTTCAAAGGAAATTTTATATTTCTTGACAGATGTTGTCGATAAATCACTAAGGATATTCTGTGGCTGCTTCTTGTAGATGTCCTTGATTTGGTAGTAAATATTAAAATTGATTTAGCTATCCCAACTGTATTACTTACAGTTTACCAATCCAAACTGTATTACGTAATTTTCTGAAAACGAATGATTATTTATAATGCTAATTAGTGAACTATTCATATATTTTTCATGTATTTTTTTAAAGTGAAGCTTTTCTATAATTAGGGTCGGTCCGTACGTCCGTCCGTACGTCCGTCCGTCCGTTTGTCCGTCACAAACGGATAGCTTTTTTCGTTAATTTAGGCATGTTAGAGTTGTTCTATCGATTTCAAACTTTGCATGGTGATTCCTTTAGTAGTTAGGTACGATTTAGAAAGCGTAGCAACTCTATAATCATAACAAGAATGTCCGTGCGTCCATTTTAATATGTTGATTTTTTTACTTTTTTAACAACAAATTTTTAAGTGATCTAATCATCCGATTGATCTAAATTTTTGGTATGTTGATTCCTGGGACAACAAAGTATTATGTTATAAGCAAAGCCATTCTATAAGTAAGTCCTAAAAATGTAAGTATGTCCATAAACATTATTCTGTATTAAGCAGTTTTTCAACAAATTTACTTAAATTTTGCTCCGATTCAAATACATTTATAATCTGATTATTCAGCTCTGACACTATATAAGTGTTAATGTCCGCTTTGCTTTCATGGATGTTGTCATCCTTGTTAGTTAAATACCTCCTTTTCAGGAATCTCTACAAAGTTTCCTAAAAAATGAGCTGTGTCATGTCAATAGACCAATTTCTTTTTAAGGGGTTTCCTTTCCCACTTCTCCTCTCATCCCTCATTTTTGACGTCACACGGCTCATATTTTAGGACACTTTGTAAAGCTCCCCTTTCCAGGCAATAGTATCTCATTTATACAAGTATCACATTCAAATAAATCTACAATCCTTTCTTCTCCACAATATTATCAGCAATAAAAAATTTAAAAAGTAGAATTTCTCACTTTAAGGGAAGATTAATGTGCAGTTCCGATAAATAATTTTAATTCAATTTTTGAAAAACAAAAAGAGTACATTCATAATTTTCCAAGAAAACAAACGTAAAAAATATTTTTCCCCAGAAAGAAAGAAAAAAAAATTGTGTTGTTCTGAATTTAAAAAGTTGGAATGAAGTGTCATGACTCAAATACTAGTGAAAGGGTATTGTCCAGAGTGGTTAGGGAAACTTATCCTGAAAAACAATCGATGACAATTTAAAAATAAATGAATAATTATAGATGTATAACCCAGACAATTACCAGTGGAGGGGACCTTTTCGTCTGCTAGCTAATTGTTTTCTTCTCTTTTGTAGAGACTTGGCTGTGTTCATATTTTCGATGCTATTGGCTG
>LS057713.1:0-10671 GCA_900241095.1 Acartia tonsa
TAAGACTGGGAGGGGTCAGATAGACATTTATTTTAGTCCAGGGCCGTAAAACCATCGTAAAAAGAGTGTAGTGAGGGGGGGGGGGTGGCGGCTAGTAGCCCTTCATTGCGTTTCTAAATATACAGTTACGAGTATGTTGCAATAATTAAGTCCCAAAACTTTAAGCTTCAAAACTTATGAGTAATATCTAAAATAATCTTCAACTAAAACAAAACCTTTAATCAATAAAGAGGTGTTTCTTGTATGTTCTAAAAGTTTCTGCTAATGATAATTATATTCCTTCGGACAAAAAAGAAACGAAATTAATTCTACGATGTTTAATGGTTTTAAAACCCCTCCTAAAAAATTGAGTATGGTTCACAAATAAGCCTAATTTCCTTCCAAGTTTGCTTTGGTTATTTTTTTTGTAAGGCAGTAAAAGGATAGACCCTCATGGGGTTCAATAATTCTTTTTTATTTGACCATTTAAGAAAAAATTATGTTTGTAGAGTTAAAAAATATTAGTATAATAACTATGCAGTTATTTAATTACAAATACCATACTCTATTTATAATTGTGCATCAATTTTGCATTAAACATTAAATTTACTTGCAAAAAATAGTGCTTTCCATTGAAGATGTAAATGCACAAAGCAGGAGCCAGCCAGCAATGGTTACAGAATATGTGGATGTTGTGACAGGGGAAATTTTGTCGTCATTATGTTGATAAAATAGTCTTCATTTATTGGTCAGTGCGTTCCTCCAGACGGAGTGTAGCAGATGGGGTAAAGTTATAAGGGGAGCTGGATTAAAGGATATCATTATATTAGCCAGCTGATAGAACCGCTTTATCAGTGTATGTAAGGATCTCTCTAAATATCCACGTATTCTACATACAGCCAGGCAACAGTATGGATTGGAAAGAATAAAAATTGTTTAGTATTCTATTTGTATAGCCGCAGTGCCACAGCTACACAAGTCTACATTCAAATATGGAAAGAAAGGTTTTACAATAGATATATATCTTATTAATACCCCCAGAATAGGCATCTTACCAAAGATGCCAAAAAACATCTATACCTAGTTAGTGTCACCCAAGATCTAGAGTAGTAGGGTTAACTCATTTTTAAACATGCCATGCATTTTTTTCCATCATAGGTATATTTAGTCTTGAGGAGGAGAAATATGAGGAAAGCAAAACCTAACAATTTAAATTTTAATGGGGTTGTTGTCAACCACCTTTGGCACTCTTATGTTTAAAAAGTTTTGTCAGGATCTTGCAATGTAGAGGAAGATTGAGTTTATAATAATTTATTATCTTTTATTGAGAGTCATTTAGAATAAGTCCCTGAAATGAAAATCATAAAAAATATTAGTCAATATTATCTCTTGGGAGTTTTCCAATGCTTCATAAGATTAAAATCCATATTTGTAGATCCTCATGTAAAAAATCCTTACGATACACTTTCTATATGCTCCGTATAGGAATGAATTAGTAACAAAACAGGAACAACTTACAAATAAAATAAAATAAAAAAAGTTATGCTATGGTTTAAATCATGCAATTAAAAGTAAAATTCATCCTTAATTTAACTTTACTATAACTAAATCTGCTAGCATTTAAACATTCCATTGGCTATGATATAAAATTATCAAATTAGAAACTATGTAAAGGTCAATAGATAACTTTCATTAAAATAATTAGTCATCTAATTTGTAAATCAATTGTTAAACTTTAAACATTTCCAGACAAAGAGAAAGGGTAAGGAATATATAAAAGTCAAACAAGGATGACATTATAAGAATAAGAAGTAGCTTGCACCAAAGGAGGGAGGGGGGAGGATGAATTTAATGTAACAGTAAATTATTGAGAATGTATGAAATTTATGTTTGTTTAAAATATTAAGGAAAAAATATTGATAATGTGTGTGACCATCGAAGATCTTACAATTATTTGAATTTTGCTGTTAGTTTGTCTTAATTTCTTCCTTGGATAGGTTGGATGGGAGTGGGATAAGCATTCTACATCCCCTCCCTTTTTGTTAATAATATCATGGTTCTCTAATTAAAAGTAAATGGCTAGTAAATTTAAGTTAAACCAAATTAATCTATGCACTTCAATTAATGGTTGAAATTATGGACAACTAAAATTTATTGTCAATCAATCTATACTTACTCAGTAGAAAAGTACCCAAAGTTTTTAAGCCAAGAAATGGAAATTGTGTTGTTAAAACTTTGGGTGCCAGTATAATTTTCAGTCTAATGTACCCTCCCTTCAGTTAGATCCATAATGATGAATTTAACTACAATCTTCAGAAAAAGAGGCCATTTGATTGCCACACCTAGAAAAATTACTCATTTTACGTTTATCCTGTAATTACAAATAAAGGATTTTTAGTAGCGAAGCTACTCTATTGGTCAACCATGTTGATATGAATGTTAGTTGGTCTGCCCGTCTGTAAGATATAAAAATAGTCAGTAAGACATTATTGCTTGAGTTTGAATATCAATTTTAAAAATTCCTAAAGTTAAAATATGTATTACATTATATGTGAAAAAAACTCAAACGTAAACATCAGACAAATTTAATTACTTGCTCAATACATAAACAGCTCTTTAATTTTACATTGCTTCACTTTAATTTCGGTGTAAAATCATCATGTTTTTCATTAACTAATTACACCCAACTTTTACAAAATATCTTAATTTATTGCTTGAATACTTGGATTTTTCTTTGCTTAAGGCTCTTTAATATTCAATGAGAGGCCACTACACAAACTAAATCACCAATGGCAGGCCAGGATACTT
This sequence comes from Acartia tonsa, assembly GCA_900241095.1. Lineage (NCBI taxonomy): Eukaryota > Metazoa > Arthropoda > Copepoda > Calanoida > Acartiidae > Acartia > Acartia tonsa. The sequence goes on from LS057713.1 coordinate 2,788, forward strand.
TTTAATTGACCTATGGTAGGCCAGTATGATGTAATTTTTTATAGGCACTATAAAGCTTCACTGTGCTTCAACTTTCTTCATATTTAACAAGTACATTTATCTACATAATTACCAAATAGAAAAAAATGGCGCACCTTTTGAATTTTCCTTCGCTACTGTTGTATGTTCTCGTTCTTTGTTCATTTACCAAGTACACAATATAAAAGAGGTGTAAACTCAGTTTATTCACAGTTGTTAAATCAAGGCAGGGATAGTTTATCTAAAAAAAATACAAGTTCTTCCTATTTTTACGCCAAATAAAGAATATCCTATAATGTAAAGTAGTAAGGTATTTTGTCTTATGCTTCAGATCCCAATAAATATGGAACCTTTTGGGAACTCTATTTTAGATAAGCTTCAGTAGCGGGACAAAGTGTCTCAAAAATCAGCCATGTGACGTCATAAAAATAAGGAATTATCCATATATCTTTTATTACTTCTCCTCTCTTCTCCCTCATTTTTATGACGTCACATGGCTGATTTTTAAGGCACTTTGTCCCGCTACTAAGCTGATTCACATAGTTCCTATGCTGGTTTTGGATTGTTTTAAGCTATTTTTAGGGAGTCACTAGATGCAAAGGGGAGTAGCTGCCTGTTTTTAAAATGTTAAATAGGCTTTTTTCAAAAATCATATAAAGAAAGAAAATATAACAGGAATATTGTAATGAATAGAAAAAATATTAAAACAAATATTTTTTTATACAAAATATACCTCTCTGTGTAAAAAAAAAACAAAAAAACAGGGAAAATAGAAAGGTTTTACTTTGTTGATATCTTTTACGCCAAAAAATTGACATTTACCTTTTTTATACAGTGCAAGTTTCAATTAACAAATTAAACAGAGTTTATAGGTCTGATTATGATGTTTTTGTTTAATTACAGAATATACAGCTTTTATTTTTCTTTTAATGCACGCTTTTAAATAGCAAAGTTATCCTATAATGTAGAATAGTGTAAGTGTAATTAAGGGGTAAGTTGCAAGTTTAGAGCATTTAATAATTAAAATATTATTTTAACACAAGAGATCACATGACATTTAACTAACCAATTGAGCGCAGAATATTTAACCTGATAAACTGGACTTGAAATTACTGGTAAGTTTTATAACCTCGTTATCTTATTCGTTGGCTCAAAAACTTGGTAATTTTATTGAACTTTGATAGGTTGGTTCCAAACTAGAAGTGTCCAAGTTATTAAACCAATAATTTAAATCAACAGAAAGAGTAATTTGTTTTATACCTTTACATTCCAAGGATGTTTGAATATTACTTTGGAAATTTTATGGAATTTTGATTGGTTACACTCTTTTTAGACTATTTTCTAATTTCCAGGTTAATAAATTTTATTTAATTGCAGTTTGACTTTACCATTGTGTTTGACGTAAAAATAATCAAAACATTTATGAAGGGAAATAAGTTTATCTGGAAAGTGTCATGTGTTACGTCATAAAAAAATTGTCTATTATCCATCTCTTTTTTAAAGGTTTTTTAATCACTTCTCCTTTCATCCCTTCTTTTTAGACGTATTTTCATGACACCCCACATGACACTTTCCAGAATTTGTCATGTATTTAATGAAATTTAAGACAATAAACATAATTTGGTATAATGTTGAGACTTTTATCTCAGCATTATCTTATTAAACCCGATTCTTTAATGACATGTTTTTTAGTTTGAAAATTTAATTTTACAAAATAGTAAATTTCATAAAGTTTCATTAAATAGATTTTATTAAAATCACTAAACTTCGATATAAAATAGTTTTTTTCTCTTATTTTAATTAAGTTCCTTGAAGCCTCTCGTACATTAAAGAGGGAGTATTGTTTCTATGGGCCATTTTTCTTTGGAGGGTTGAGGTACCCTCCCCACAAATAGATACCTTCTTGGAAAATGCAAAAAGATTCACTTTGAGGAGATTTAAATCCGCCCCAAAACTTTCAGTGTGAATATAAAAAAATACATCTTATAAACTATTTTATAAAAAGATATTATGAAAATATTATTTCTTTATTAGAAATGAAATATATATTTGTGAATTTCTGTCACTGAAAAGGATTAGGTGCACAAAGTTGAAGAACCTGGATGATGTTTTCTTAGCATAGGTTCAGTGCATTAATGTGTGTGCGAATGTTTGTCAATGTATGTGTGTGTGTATGTATGTTTATGTGTGTGTGCATGTGTGTGTGTATGTGTGTGTGTGTGTATTGGTGTATTTGTAGGTGTGTTTGTGTTGGTTTAGGTATGACTATATCTTCTAACAAAAAAAACTATTTGTTCCAATATATTTCAATATATTATCTTTTAAAAAAACAATAAATTTTGTTTGAATCATAATGATCTTTTATTGGGGGAAAGGTTAGAGGTAAAATGCCTCCAGATGTAATATCCCTGCTTTGTTAGCTTATGTGTGTGTGTGTGTGTGTGTGTGTGTGTATGTGGGTGTGATTGTTTAAGTATAATTATGGAATCTGAAGAAAAAAAATTTTTTGCCTCTAACCCTTTGGAAATTCTAAAATTTAATTTTGTTGCTTACACATAACTTCATAACACAATCTTATAATACAATTTTAGTCAATCATTTCTAAATGATGGAAAAGTTGGTGGAAAATGTCCCTGCTTTGTTATATGTGCATATGTATGTGTGTTTGTGTGTGTGTATGTGTGTGTGTGTGTGTGTGTGTGTGTGTTTCTGAGTAAACTGATACAACATGCTTTTACATATTTCTTTACAGGAATCAAGGTATGAAAATATTGATAATGCATCTACAAAGAAGCTTTTTATAGTCCATATAAAAAATTTCCTAATACTGGCCTAACATTGGTCAAGTTAAAATGTAGCTGCCCTGATATTGAAATTTAGTTTGTGTAGTGGCCAATCATTGGTAATTTTTTTAAAGGCATTATTAAAAGCTTCATCTAAAAATAACAAAATTAGAATAGATCTATTACACTAGATAGCCAACAGATACAATAATCCGTCCAACATAAAAAGGATTTTTAGCAGACGAAGAATTTTGCGTTTATTTTGTCGAATTTGATTTATTCTAATAATACGAGCGACCCAATTTTGGGTTGATTTGATTTTCCTAAGCAAGATATTCAACTATATATGAAGAAATTAAAGGTAATTGCCCTTTCATATTAAAATGTGTACATGTTCTAGCCAATAATATGGCCAAATTGTTCCAACACTGCGTTCTTATTGGTCTATTTTACTGATTATGGATCTAGATCTACTTAATTTTCATATTCAAACATATAATTGTGTGCTATATAGCCCCATTTAAAACAAATATCCATTTAAGTTTTTTTTTATTTCAAAGGCAATCCCTTGCATTACTGGATATTTAAGCTAGATGCTCTAAAAGTTTTTTATTTGCATAATCAGCTCTCCGTCCTACTCAGTCCTTCTCCATCCTACCAATTACACCATCAATGTGCTGGGAATAATATATCAGCCAGGGTTGAGGGAGGTGATAATCAGCTCTACGTCCTACTCTGTCCTACCAATTACACCATCAATGTGCTGGGAATAATATATTAACCAGGGTTGAGGGAGGTGATAATCAGATCTACGTCCTACTCTGATCGAAGTAGCGGATTTCGTTGAATTTTTACCGTAGCTTTTCTCTTATTTCTGGCCCCTGTGGGGAGCTCTTACATGTTGCGTGACAATGATTTACCTAATCTAACCTAAAATAACCTATCAAAAGCTACTGTAAAAATACGACGAACCACGCTACTTCATTTTCTTTCCATGATCTGTTTTTTACAATTTTTCATCAATCCATTTTTCCCTGAAGAAACCCTAACCTGTGTAATATAAAAGTATACAGTTTGCCTATTGAATGTATTTACTGCAGATTAGATAAGTTTACTTCCATTTACTCTTTTAGTTGAGCAAATTAGGTAAACACTCAAGCTTAAATAATTATCTAAGATACATAGCAGGAGCATATTTCAAGCTTAAATCTAGTGAGAGAGGGGACTGTAAATGATAACCAAAGTTTTCTTCACTTGTAGCCTAGGAAGAATTTGAGGGGTACATTGATTTATTGTCCAATAAAATTTTCCTTTTACAATATTGTTTGTTATAGAAATCCTTTTTTCGCCATAATTTTATTTAGTTTTGAAAATATTTATTGAGAGACTGTAGAGAAAAGAGGTTGAAAATACTGATATGTCCCAAGGGCCTAAAGTGATACAAATTTTAAAACGAAATAATTTGGTTGAATCATTTTTTCAATCCTATTATATAAAGCAGTAAGCTATTTTTTTGTCTGTTTCGAAGGATCTAGCTAACCGCTGAGCTTCTTATGGGTCAAGTGAAGGTTTTTAAACTATTTTGGGAGAGAGTAGGTCCACCCTCCAAAGAAAAATCAGCACTAGAACAAAATAACCTCCCCAAATTTTAGAAAAAAATTTTAATTGAAAATTGAGGGTCGATAACACCCCCCTCACATACCTTATGTATCCCTAGAGGCTTCTAGGGGGCGTAGCGTAGCCGCTAGTAATCAATATAAAGTAAATAATGAGGATTATTAGATCTTCTTATCTTCGAATATATATATATATGTTTTTAAACAGGCAAAAAATCTGATTCAGATGAAACATTGCATGCTTTTTTTAACCTTAAATTTTATGACATCTGTCTTATCTTTATTTGAATTCATTTGTTTAAGATCACACTTTACCTTTTAAGTTTCTTACATAAAGATCAAGGGATGATTAAGGTACTTTATTTTCAAATTCAATTATTGGGATTGTTTTAGGCTAATTTTCTACCCCTACCCTTCCCTTTTACGCATGGACTTCCGAGAGTACTTTATCAACTTTGAATTAGCAAAAACATTACAATCAGTTTATTTTTTGAAACCCTTTATGTATAGAGCTCCCTTGAGAGGTTTGTTGTTGATGCTATGCGTTGCTGCTGAAAACCATCACAATTTATGGACTTTTGTTGTACCTGGGATAAGTATAAACAAAGGTTTTGTATTAGGTAGCTCACAGTACATCTAGCTTACAATAGTCTTTTTCTTATTCCCTAATTTGATCGGGATTCTGCTTCGATTTCAAGTAATCATCTAGGAAAACAAAGGGCACCATCAACTTGTAATGGGATGCAATACTCTAACGCCAACTGGTGGATATTAGGTAACATCCAATAAACAACCAACACTTTGATTGCATGACCTTTGTCTGAAAAGTCCTAACTGTGCATAGTATTGAGTTGCACCTGTTTAGGGGCCAAGGCATTCACCCTACTGTAACTATTTATGTCGGGCATATGACATTGCAGCAGTAGGAACTATTTCTAACTTTTTAGTTATGACTCGATTCGAACATATCACCTCCCCGACGACAAGCGGATGCGCTTCATGTTGAGCTACGCTCGCAAGTTATTCATCTAGTCTAGTGGATTTCTTACTTTTAAACCCTTTATCTTAATTGTTTGTTTAATCTAAAACAGCTATAGTCAAAGGATTAAGTACCTTATTTTTGAACTTATATTGTACAATAATAATGATGTAGATTTATCTTTTTACTTTTAGACCAATACAAAATTTTTATTTACTATTTTTCCCAGTGTATACTCCCCCCTCCCTCAAGCTACCCAAACATTTAACGTCTACTTCTAGATACAATTGTTCTATGTCGGCAAAATTCTACTAATTCTACTTTTCCATGGACTTAATACTTTCTATACCTAGCAAACAATATTTTACTCTAGTATCTTGAAAATAAAGTTTTTTTTAAATTTAATTATTTTAAATGGACAAATGTTTTACTTCTTTTTGCCTTTCATATATTGTTTAGTTACTTTATAAGCATAGCTTCGTTGTAATTATGTCACAGAGGACCAACTTTATTAGATGCTGCTATAATAGAAGCAGATATTTTTGTTTATTTTATTAATGAAAAAATATTGAATCTTTGTACATTTAAAACAAATAAATCCACAAAAATAATTCTTTTGTTTTTAACTTAATTAATGTAACTTTGAATTGAACAAAGCATTTGATTTAATGTTTCGTAAGCCAAAGATTTTTTTTAATATTATACCTATTATTTTTTATTGTCAGTAGAAAATACGAAAAGTGTCATATGTGAAGTCTAAAAATACGTCTAAAAAGGAAGGATGATAGGAGAAGTGGGAAAGGCAACCCCGAAAAACAGATGGATTTTTATGACGTCACACATGACACTTTCCGTATCAACTTGTCAAAATTTTTTTATTTCTATGAAACAGCTTCTTTCAATAGTTATAATTTTAAGAAAATCTTCAGTTTTGTTATGGTATTCTATTGCTTAGGCTAACATGTGCAGAATTAGCTTTCTTACTTCTATATTCTAATTAAATTATGGACAAGAAAAGCTAAATATATAAAATGTTAGATATTTCTTCAGAAAAAGTGACAAAAAACCTGTTATTTCATTTTCAATTGTTAGAGCAAATCCTGAATTAATATCACTCGACCGGCCCCCAACCGCAAAAAAATAAAAAGTTTTTATGATTCGAAATAAAAAAAGGGATTTTGGGGTTCAACTCCCCCCTCCGCAAGTGCCTCTAGAGGCCTCTAGGGGCGTAGACGCTAGAACAATTTAAAAGAATATAAAATTCTTTGGGGAAAAAATTAAATTACCCCCTCTAAAAGTTAAAGTTATTGGTTGAAACGTTTCGAAGGTCCTTAAATTTTTTTATCCAACAAATAAGAAAACCTGTTTAAAAATTTCGACATATGTATAACAGTCTTATGTCCTCTTCCGCCCCTGAAAAAAATGGACAATATAGTTTTTCTTAAGTCTCCATATCCATTTTCTTGGTAGTAAGATAGACTGTAAATTATCCTAAATTATATTTTCTGTCTCAATAAAATTCGCGGATTTAGGGATACATAATGGACGATTAACTAATCTCAGTCCCATTATTATAAACTAAATTATCCCTTTGATAGCTTTTAAAGACGGAGGAAGGGGAGGAAGCTTTTTATAGTGCCTATAAAAATTACGTCATACAACCCTACCATTGATCAATTAAAATGTACACAGGCCTGCCATTGGTAATTTAGTCCGTGTATTGGCCTATTATTGGTCATGTGTATTGAACTGCGGCATTTTTAAATAGGTACTATAAAGATCTTCGAATGTGAGAGGGAGGTAGAGTAATAACGCATTAAGTTTAATTTTTTTTCCTTTTATACTTACCAGCTGCTATCTAAATTAATAGCTTAAAACCTTCCCATGACTAAAATCCGAAAATGAAATAGCCTAAAACCATCACAAGACCTAAGAGAAGCCTATCCTAAATATAGAAACCAATCAGTGAAGTAGTTACTGAGATCTTAAGATCGGACAAAAAACTATTACTACTGGAAAGGGAGGAGAAGGATGTGGGATGAATTTAATTAACATTCTCCTATACTTGTATCCCTGATAAACCTGTTGGATACCTCTATAACAGGAAAAGGTAGATTTCCAGTTGAACTCTAGTCATGCTATTATTTCAACATAATAGATTTATAGACATTAAGGACTATTTTGTATTAACCATTCAAATTTATTTTATCACATATTGAAAGTTTTCTATGATATGGATACGTTAAGAAAAATATATAGGTATCCAATCTTCAAAAATTCTAAATATCCACAACGAAGCCCAATCTGTACCACTTTTGCACCACTGTTGATTCCTGTGACGTAATAAAAATGAGGGAATCTGCATCTCTTTTTTTGGGGTTTTCTTTCCCACTTCTCCTCTCGTCTTCTACATTATACAGTGTGTTTTTTTTTATGAGAACTTTTTTGAAAGCAATTTTACCCCACTTATAGTTATCAGAATTTAATG
>LS057714.1:0-10670 GCA_900241095.1 Acartia tonsa
TTTATGAAAAAAATATTTTGATTTTTGTTTCATTTTTCAATTCATTTTTAATAATATTTGTTAATAATAATTCACATTTTTAGATAATAATAAACAATAAAAAGGTTGCTAGGTGGATATGCAAAAAGTGTTTACTTTAATTAGGTAAAAACTATAATTGTATATAAATATATTTGAGTCCTCCTATAATTGTATGTACATTATATACAACTAGCGGCTTCGCCCCTAGCCTCTAGGGGCTTTGCCCCAAGAGGTAATTAAAAAAACAAAAAAAAGTACTACTGGTGCTGCCAGTAGTTTTATGGCACCAACTGCCTCATAAACAAAAAAAAATGGGGTAGGCTTTTTTTTTGTTTTTTGGGGGGGGTTGGTGCCCCAAGAAAATAGCCTAAAACCACCACAGAACCAGAAGGTATATTCCCTTAAGAGTAGAATATGATCGGTTCAGTGGTTAACGAGATCTTAAGGGACAGACGGACAGACAGACAGACGGACGGACAGACATCATTCTACTTTGTATTATAGATATTTTTTACAAAATGTTTGTAACTTAATAAGGACAATTGTATCTTATAGTAGGGTGCCGATACAATGTTTCTTGACTCAATAAAAATTGAAGATAGCTGGGGCAAACTCCAAAAAAGGAGAAAATGATATTACTAATCAATCCTTAAAACAGAATCTATAAGGAAAGAGGTATCCAAGTAGACTAAGAGCAACATGAAAAGGAGAACTCGAAAATGACTAAGACTGGAGAAAATCTCATCTTTCAGCAATGCCTCATAAAGACTATAAAGACAATTTTAAAAATAAGATAAACAAGGAAATGATGACAAGGAGCTTCCTAACTCAAGTTTTTAGAATTTCCACAATTCCGCAAAAAAAATTTTTTTTTTAACATTAAAGGTATAGAACTGAATATATTTTTACAGCAATAAAAATGCAATTCTGTTACACTTTTATCTTACTATTTAATCATTTTATGTTTTATTCGTGCTATTTCGCTTTTTGATGACAAGGATAACAAGTGAAGCAGCAGAAAGTAAAAAAAAAATACAAACCTTATATAAAATTGAGCTCTATTTGTGAAGCCTTACAATATATGATTTTGAAAGTTCGAATTGGATCAATCTAATCCTCTTTATATCTGTCAAGCATACGTAACGTATATTCTCTAAATATGTAAGAGCTAACCTCTAAGTAATAAAATAGTTTCTAATTGTATTACTGTAGGTATTATTGGGCTAATTAATCTTAATACTAAAGTATACTATATATTATATGATCATTTGTTATACCTTTTTTTTATATTTCTTTTATTCATATTTTTATTTAATTAATTTGTTTCATATTTGTGTTTATAATTAATAGGGAACGAATAATTTTCTGGGAGGAAAGGGATATTTGGCTGTTTATTACACCAGTCCCGGTTTTATATTCGTTGGAGAAGCAACTTAATTTTAATTGGGTGTAAAGGTTTTTTAAGTTGAGTGTTCAAACTTTTCAACCTCTAATTGTAATATACATAATAGGTAATTTAGTGTATCATCATTGGGGATGTACATTAATTTATCGATAATTGACCTATCCCTTTAGAACCCTGAATAGAAAAGGAGATAAAGAACTGTTAACGGCTATTTTAAAGTCAAACTGCTTTTAGTTAAGTTAAAAATTAGGCTTACGAGGAAGAGATTAAAGAAGCATTTTGGAATTTATTACCTATCTTTAATACAAAGTAGACCAATGTCTATCTGTCTGTCTGTCAGAAGCTTAAGATCTCGGTAACCTCTGAACCGATTGGGCTATACTCTTCAGGGATTATAACTACTGATCCTGTAGTGGTTTTGACCTATTTTCTTGGTCACTCCCACCCTTCAAAAAACGAAAAAAAAAGTCCAAAATATTTTTTTTATAAACAAATGGGGGAACTGTCAATATTTACCTAAGGAAGTAAGAGGCATACAAATTGGTCTAACTTAAAAGGTAAGCATATAGTAACCTATCTAATTAGCACTTAGAAATCAGAGGATAAGTGCTATAATTTTTCTAAAAATAGTTAAAAACCTTCCCTGGACCTACAAGTAGCTTTACTGTAAAGTAGACCCATATATGTTCAGTGGTTAACGAGATCCTTTGCTACAAACAAAAAACACTTACTACTTAATGCTATAGGATAGACATTATTTGCGTAAATAAGAAAGTATACAAACAATAACCCTCAACAGGTAAGAATCAAGTAATCTACCTAATTAGTCATGGAACATGGATAAGTATACTCAACATTATAGTAAAATTGTTCGATACATTTGGTTATAAAAAATAAATGTAAAAAAGGTCATCCAATTAAAATTTTTATACATTGTAATTTATCACTTATATCAATTTCTATATTTCTTAGAGGGGTATAGTCATAAAAAAATGCGCCTCATTTTTTATGCACATTCCCCCTTCTGAAAAAAGCTTAAACGTCCCTACAAACATTGTTGACATAGATTGTTGATAATTATAGCTTGTGTTTCAGTATAGAGCAACATTTACATTACTTAATGTATTTTTTTAATTATTTTTTTCTCGAGCCCTGATAATAAGCCTCACCTAACCTTGATATATTGTTTACTAAATAAACAAATAAACAAAAGGTTAGGCGTAATTAGTCAGCACTTAACACCCAGACCTACAGGGAAGCCAGGGATAATGAAAAAAGGTAGCAGGTTACATAGTATAATCACAGTAACTTTTGATAGGGGCTAGAAATAGAAAGAAAGGCTATTGTGAAAATAGGACAAAACTCTCTGCTTTCTTTTCTTTCCTGATCCCAACTTTGAAATATTTTAAGGTTTTTTGCAGGCAAATTTTATTATATTTATCCATTGTTTTTTCTAGTTGTAATAGCTGGATGTACAACTGTGTGTCTTTATGCTGATCTATATCTCTTAAATGGCTAAACCATGGCTGTATATATTAAAAAGGAAGCTTGATATACTTAAATATTTGATAGTTATTGTCTATAAATCACTGAACATTACATTTTAATATTAAATGTGTTCAGCATAAAATAAAATCGTTCATGCGCGTGAATTAGGGTGTATAAAATAATAGATGTATTGTGAAATAGAGTAGCTGCGCTACTACATCAATGACTGGATTTTTATCAAATGGTCAAAATTAAATCAATATGAATGAATGAACATTCTTCAAAAAAAATACAATGAAAAAAATTGTCCATAAAAGACTGCAAAGTGATCCAAAGGATTTTTCTAATTGTGCTTTATCTATCTATTTATCTTTTCTCTATCTGTCGATTTTTCTACAGTTTGAAATTTGAATAGACTTTTGTTTACTTAAGCTAGCCGCACACACATATTAGGGATCTAAAGGGATAAGACAATGACCGATAAATTTATGTCCATCCCCAATGATGATACACAAAATTACCCCTACTGTAGAATAAAATCAGTGGTTGAAACATTTGAACACTAAACTGAATAATGCAACCAATAAAAATTCACTAAAGTCCCCAAAGTTGATATGCAAATGAATGAAAAAACATTATTATAAAACTTTGGGGACAAGTGTAATAAACAGTCCATTGTCCCCTCTCTCTCTCTCTCTCTGCATATTTATGTATTATTATTGTTTCTCTCTAAACCTCTAGGGTCCAAGATTAGAATAAAACATTTGAGAGAGAAGGGGTTCAAGAACTGTATTTCCCCACCCTGTGCCGACTTTAAATTGAGTCTTTGAATATCAGCCAACAGTTTCGTAAATCAACAGAGCCAAATCTCTACAACAACAAAAAGCAGTTTGCTAGCAGACAAAAAAGGTCCAGGTAGTTACCTTTTTAATTTTGTCCTAAAAGGTTATATGAGGTTATCCCCAAAGAAAATAGTCTAAAAATTTATATGGCCAGCAGGTAATTTTCCTGAAAAGCAAAGTTGACAGACGGACATACTCATAAACAAGGTACAACTTTATAAAAGTATAACAGTCCTCTAGAGGTTATCTTGGCTGAATCAAGTGCCTTACTGTTTTCCAGGGGGGATTTGGATAATTGCATTCAATTTCTTTTATTGTTCAATGTATCTCTTTTAAATTTGCACCCTTTTATCAAAAAGGAATTTTTCTTTTTAAGAAAAAAGTATTTTGCCTTTATATGTTCAGTATTTTTAAATGTAAACATTGCTTTTTTATATTACAGAATATATTTTTTGAAAAGATTTTTTATGAAGCTTTTTATAGTGCCTATACAAATTGACATCATACTGGCCTACCATTGGTCAATTTTTATTATAGGCACTATAAAGAGCTTCATTTTTTATTTGTGTTTTGAAATGTTGATGTTTTAGAATGCTTTTGTTAAAAATGTTTTATTACAAAAAGGCTAATTCACTTTACTCTTGATACCCTCTACAAATACATAGTTTTAAATGAATGGATGAATAGATTTTTTTGGATAGTGCTTATAAAAATGACGTATATACTGACCTACTATTTGTCCATTAAATGTATACCGGCCTTCCATTGGTAATTTAGTCTATGTATTGGCCTATCATTGGTCATTTATCTATATTGTATTACATCATTTTGTTTAAGGCATTTGACAACTGACAACAAATCACCCATTTGATTTCAAAATTGAGATTATGAAATTCTAACCCTATGCAATTGAAAGCTCGAGCATGACATTATCATAAGTTTAAATAAATAGTTGTGATTTGAAAAAACTTAAATAACTTATGATGGCTTATGTTTGAGACTTAGGGGTAGATTACATTTATGTCCTCTCCCTCCATATAGATAACGTTAATTTTTATTAATGATTGCATTTTTTGCATGTTCGTGTATATTAATATTAGTGTAAATTAAACAAAGAAAAAGGAAAAATAAATAAACCCAAAAATATCACATGTAAACCAAAAGAAATGAACAAAAGTGCCTTCATATTATTGACATATGCCGATAATATAATAAGCAGAGGCAAGTCGAATGTATGCTGTAGGGAGATATATCCCCCCCTAGGTGTCAACCCCCTCTGGAAATGAATCACTGATACACCTCCATAAAACACCCAAGACACCCAGGGGAGTGCCATGGCAAAAACACTCACACCCCATTGACGCATTTAAAACTAGAACTTTTATAATAATTAAAGCTGCTTTTAAAGTGTTCCTGCCTATCTGGACAGGTTTCCGCGGATATAAAAAGTAAAAATTTCTCTACAACGATGCTATAAATAATTTTTCAGTATTTCTGAGCACAGGTTCTAATCCAGTGGATATTAACAGATTTCAAGGCCATACTAAAAAACTGATTTATCAACAACTTACTTATCGTTTTTTTCCAGAGAAATAATAATGTAAATAAATGGTTGAATAATTGATATGTAACTCTATTAGTCAGGTTAATTTAAAGAGATAAGACAATGGCCGATAAATTGATGTACATCCCTAATGATGATAAACAAAATTATCCGTTCTGCATATTATAATTAGTGGTTGAAACAATTGTACACTCGACTAAATGAACCAACCAATCATAGTTCAATAAAAGTCCCCAAAGTTTTGAACCCAATGAATAACAAAACGTTATAATAAAACTTTGGTGACTAGTGTAATAAACAAACAATTGTCCCCTCCCTCCCTGAACTTTATTAGTAAAGTTAATTTAAAGTACGATTACATCCATGAGTAGCAAAGTACCAAACCCAACGAGGGGTGCCATAATGGTCTCCATTGACACCCCCCACCCCCCCTTTAAAAAAATGTGGACATCAATAATTTAAACCAGTAAATAGGATTTTTTTTAAATATCCCATACCTAATTTTCTCTACGTTTCACATAAATTCATTATGTAAATAACGTATCAAATACACATATATTAAATATGCATGTATTATAAACATTAAAAAAGCTTTTAGAACGTTTTTTTAAGCCACACAAACTACTTAAAGCTGTGCATCCCCTCCTCTCCCATTAAAATACAAATTCAAGGCCAAGGATAATTCTTCTGAAATTGTTTTTTTCATTTTGGGCAAAGTAGACAGATCCATAGTGGGTAAAGTAGACAGATCCATAGTACACAAAGTAGACAGATTAAAAGGAAGCAAAGTAGACAGATCCATAGTGGGTAGAGTAGAAATATCCATATCAATCTTTTTATAGTTACCCGGGTAGAACTGATTAGGATATATGTTGTTTATTGTTATAGTAATATAAATTCAAAATATTTCTGTATCATGTATTTTGGATTTTATGACTTTGTTAAAATTTTAATGCCGAAACAAATATGTTTATGTTAAGTTCTGCTATTTTATCAACTTGATACAAAATGTATAAAAGTAACAGGATGTTAGCCTGTCAGCACTGAAGGATTTGGCTAACTTGTAGACAAATATGAGTCTCTTTACAGTGAAGCTGAGAAGGTTTTATATATAGACTGCCGCCCAATTCAAACTTTTGTTTCGTGATCAATTATCCATCTCCACACCCACATACACGCACACCACTTCACCTTGTTGTTTATTTTCCAGTGAAAACTTGGACTTGAGTGTCCAACAACCAAACTCAACTTCAAGCTGTTTCAAAAGTTGCCACAACTCTAATATCAAAGCAGAATCACACCAATCAAAGAACCTTAATTTATCTGTAAAACCAATGTTTTGTGAATATGAGAAACCGGCCTATGGTTTAATTCAATTCTTGATAAACTGTGAGAGTTAGGTGGAGTGTTAGGGCAGTACAAGGGCAACCACAGCCCTGTTAAACGTTTCAGTTTAATGCTGACACACAATTTCAAAGGCTTGTAAAAATTAGAAAGAGAGGGGACAATAAGTTATTAATTACATTAGTCGCCAAAATTTTTAAATAATGCTTTCTTATTTGTTGGCATAACAACTAAGGGGACTTTTAACGGATTTTTATTGGTAGGTTTGTTTAGTTGAGTGTCCAAAATTTTTAACCACTAATTGCAATCTACAGAAGGGGTAATTGTGTGTACATAAATTTATCATCCATTGTCTTATCTGCTACATCTTTCCTTTTATCTAATTTTTATCCTAAAATCTATTATTCTTTTAAAAGATGTTTATTTTTAGTTTCAAATTAAAATTTGCAAACCTATGTACTGACAACAAAAACAAACCTATAATTTTATTTTTAGGCCTGTTCATTTTTTTTAGTACCGTGGTCACTCAATAATTAGGACAAGCCCGTGTGTCCGTCCCTAAGTATGTCACTTTACATCCATATCAAATTATGAAGGACAAAAAATTCTTTAAAAAATAGAATATGGAACAGGTCTCTTTTGCATGTACATAATAATATAATTAGATTGTACATAATATTCATTTTCATAAACATAAAGGGTGATATCATATACAATATACAAATAGTAGGCATGTAGAGGTAATGCAACTAGATTGATCAACATTTAGTATAACAAACATGACGACTAATATAAAATATGCTAGTTTTTTATGTCTATCAATTTAAATATCACTCTATTGTTCTCTGTATACACAAGCATAAATATCCAAACCCAGTCAAGTATAAAATTATGTTTACCACTCTAAATATAACTCTATTGTTCTATGCATACACATTTAAAAATATCCTAATTGAGCCAAGAATACAATTATACTTACAACTCCAAATATCACTCTATTGTTCTATGTATACACATTTAAAAATATCCTAATTCAGCCCAGTATAAAATTATGTTGATCACTCTAAATATCACTCTATTATTCTCTGTATACACAAGCAAAAATATTCAAATTCAGCCAAGTATAAAATTGTATAAAATTGAGGATGTTATTTGTTACAGCAAAACAACATAAACATATTTTTTAGAAGCCTTGCATCTACTAAAGTCTCCTTTTCCCTCACTGAATGACTAACTAATTCAACTATGACCCTGACTCGGTGTAAGAGATCACTTATATAACATTTAGCTAGGCATCATTGTATAAAATTAACAGGATCTGTGTATGTCTGTTTGTGTGAACCAAAGGATCTTGCTATACTGCTGAACCAATATAGCAATTCTTTACAATTAAGCTTCTAATAGGTAAGTCCTTTAAGATCTCTTAAAGAGTGTGTTAGTATTAGCCAGGGAAGATTTTATATTTGTAGGGTAAATCTACCCCCCCCCCATCCTGACAAGGAGATATGGCTCATAAAATATATCAACCTCATATATTTTTGTGACATTTTTGTGCTTGTTTTTTCTGGCAAGAATGCATTTTTTGTTGTTGTTTGTAACATCTATAGAGAAGATTTGGTAGAATTATAGTAACTAGTGGCTTCTACCATAGCTTATAAGGCAGGAAGCAATGGGCTGTTTTTTACACTAGTCACAAAAGTTTTATAATAACTTTCTTATTCTTTGGCTTATCAACTTTGGGGACTATGATTGGTTGGTTGTGTGTCTAAGCGTTTTAATCACTAATTGTAATCTACAATAGGGGTAATTTTATGCATCATTATTGGGGATATACATTAATTTATTGCAAGGAGACTACGTTATAAAAACTTAGTTTGAAGGATTACTTTGGGGATAGGCCTCTAAAATGGAATCAAAATATTTTTAAAGAAATTTTTGTTTTTTGAGATCTTACTGATGTGCAACTATTTGCTAATTAAATTTCTTTTTAATTTTTTACTATAATAACAATAAAAAGGATCAGATTCAGCATGAGTAAATTAAAGCAGTTTAAACCATTAAAAGGATGTAAAAAGTGAGAAAAAATGGCTTTGGAGATATGCTGTTATAAAAATTAAGTATGTAATAACATAATATAATTATTTTTAATTATCAGATAATTTTCTATCTTTACCTGGGAGATATTTAAAAATATCTAAAGTAAAAGTGTTCTTTAAAGTGTTATTTCTATTATTCCCAGGAGACTTCTTAATAGTGAATCAACTCATTAATATAATTTATACTGTGTGTTTCTTTATGAATTTCTGCAAAATGTTTCCTTTAAAAACAAAATTAAGTATTTTTTCATTTCTATGGCCTACCAAGAAGTTTAGTTTACTATTCACCGGTATGTCGATAATATTACAACTATAATCACTATTCTAAGATGTTAACTTTTCGACATAATCAATTGCAAGTGTATGTCAACATTAGGGTTGAAAGTATAACAGGGAAGTCCCAGGGATCTAAAGGGATAACACAATGGCCGATAAATTGATGTACATCCCCAATGATAATAAACAAAGTTACCCCTTCTGTAGATTACAACTAGAATTTAAACCTATCAAAATTGAATAAAAGTCCCAACAGTTGTTAAGCCAACAATTAAGAAAACTTTATAATAAAACTTTGTGGACAAGTATTATAAACAGCCCAATGTCCCCTCCCTCCCTGGATTAGTCCCCTGTGGGGCCTTGTTGAAAAGTTTGTGACATATTTCACTCCCAGCACAAACTAATATTATAATATTATACAATATTCATTACATATTTTACTTTTAGCAGCTACTCTATAGTTAGTTACCGCCCCTAGAGTCCTCTAAGGACCCTTGAAGAGGAGGGGGGGATGGGGCGGAGGAAGTTGACCCCATCTCTTTTTCAATTGAAGTATTTAAAAGAAAAAGAAAAAAAATCTAAAGGTTAATTTTTTTCTATGGGCGATATATCTTGGGAGGGTGGTTGTACCCTCCCATAAAATAGTTATAAAACCTTCCCAGGACTTAAGATAATCTACCCTGTAAAGGAGAGCCATATCGGTTCAGCGGTTAGCGAGATCCTTTGGTACACACACACAAACAGACTTTATTATAAGGATATATAATGTAATCATCTTGATGTATTTTAACATAAATTAAATGTTTAAATACCAATATTCGATGCATACATATTTGACGGCATATTCTACAAAATTCAGCAAAATACTGTCGTTTATACAACATACAAACAATTCTGACAAATAACATTCACTGTATTTCCGGCGGTTCTAATAATGGCAGCATTCCGTTAGAATTGATACATCCATTTCAAGCCTAACATGAGGAAGGATTTATCCTGCAATTTTGAGAGAAAAATTAAGCATTAATACTTTTTAATTATAATCAGGTTATTTAAATCACGTTAGATTTTTGTTTATATACTAGTTGCTTTGTTCCTAACCTCTAGGGCTGGTAGGAGATGTCAGAAAAATAGCATAAAACCACCCCAAAGTATTTATGAAGCTTACCTGATAAGTAAAACCAATTCAGACAGACAATTTCTGAATCTTTAGCTTAAGACTATTTTATTTTATAGGATTATTAAATGGGGGGCAATCTCTGATTATTATGAAGTACGAGCTTATTGGTTTGATTTGTAGAGCTTCACTTTCATTAATGCTGTCATGCTTTTTGTTTTAACTTTTATATGCATTATATATTGAGAAACAGAAACATATTTTTTATTTAGAAACTTGTTAATAGTGCTTAAATATTTTACAATTAGTCCCCTAGGGGCTTTGCAAAAAAGGGGGTTAGGGGCAAGGGCGTCCAAGCTTTTTCATTTTTTTTTGGTGGGGGGGGGGTAAAAAATGAAAATTTTTGGGGTGCCTAAATTCATTTAAGGGGTTGGTGGTTATCCCCGATTACCCCCCCCCGCCCCCCCATTGAACCGTGGTGGTAAAACATCACCGCTGTTACTCCGTTTTACAAAAA
>LS057715.1:0-10670 GCA_900241095.1 Acartia tonsa
TTTGTTGGTAAACTTTTGGAACCCACGGGCAAGTTAAAAAAATCTTTATATGTTTAAAATTCCCCCCCCCCCCCCCCTATAATTGATAAACAAAATTACCCCTAATGTAGATCATAAGGTGGAAAAGTTTTGATACTGTTACATTATACATCCCAATCGAGATTCAATTATTCATCCTTAGTTTAATCTAACAAATGATATATTTACCTTGTAAGGCAGTATATAATGCACAGACAATGTTCCTTGAAAAATCTTTTTTTTTATAAAATCTTGAAATTAGTTGGAATAGGTTACAACCTAAAGTTCACGGCCCCCCAATCTTACCTCTAAGGTACCTTCCCTTCCACCTTAATCTTCTCCCAAACCATTTAAAACATGATATTGGATTCAGTGTTCTTACAAACTCGTAATAAAACAAACACAGCTCAACATATTTCTTTGGGAAAAGAATTTTTTTATTCATAGTGTTAATAAATCACTATAATCTACATTTTTACTGCATTGCTTATTTAATGTTAAATAGATAAGTTTTTTCAACTTTTTAACATCCAATTAAATATCTCGGTAACCACTGACCAATATTGTTTTTCTTTACAGTGAAGATTCTTATAGGTCCAGGGTGTATAGCCAACTTTGGAAAGGGTATCTCCACCCATTTAATTTACTCTTTTAATATCCCTCAGAGGCCTCTAGGGTCATAATAGATAGTACACAAAAGAGAAATAGTGTTTCTAGTCGTTCAGGCTAAAAAGTTCTAATTAAAATTGCTTTTTAGATATATTTGCTAATTTATAAAATAATGGTAGTATTGTACGAGAGCTATAATATTGGAAGAAGAAAAATTCGTATCTTCATTACCAATTCATTACATGTTAACAACTTTTAAGAATTTCATCATAACATTCCACATTCTAAATTAGCTACGCCAGATCTGCTGTTGCTGTTATCATATCATCATAAGGCTAAAGTTATGATTGCACAAGTAGAATTGTTCGTGACATTAACATTTTTATTTGTCTCTTTTTTTTTGGGGGGGGGGGGTATTCTTGGTTGGTTTTCCAACATTCCTCCCTATAGGCTAAACACACCCTTGTGATGGAATGGTCAGTTAAGTCGTTTGCGAGATCTTTTGGTACATACACACTAACATCTTACTTTATAGAAGAGAATATTGTTTTGCCTATTTAAATCGATACTATGTACACCCAAGAAGTAACAATTAATCTAATCTATAACATTCATGCACTTTACTATTGGTTATCTGGCGTGGTTATTGAATAATGATACTAAACTATACTATACTACAATAATCAGCCATAAAGGAAAATTCAATGAACATTAGAATATAATGAAACTAATACAATTAAAAGTCAGAACTAATTTCATAAAGATTTATTTATACTGAAATACAAGTTTTAGAGACAAAAGTTACTTCAAAATAAATCAGCTACATTATAACTTCAGTCAGTTATTTTTTTTCTGTATGTGTTAACAAATATTAAAGTGTTAATTTTTTCATATCTTAAAATTACAATACATTGTAGCACTAACACTTACTTATCAATAAGTACAAAACTTATACCTTTCTCTGTGATGTGTTACATGATTACGGCACGGTCAGGTCATCATAGTAAGATAATGGATATAGGTTATTCGTGGATATATTGGCAGTGGAAAATTTGTCGTCAATTTTTCTTGGTAATATGAAACTCATTTATTTGTCAGTTCGTTCATCCAGTAAGAGATGAGGGAAATGGATTAAGGGGGTAGTTGGGGGTATCGTTGTTTTAGCCAGCTGTGAGTATTACCTTATCCGAGTACATGAAAATCTGGTGCAACATCCAAGTAAAAATGTATCGATTAGTAAGATTGGTGTATGTACTGTAGCCAACAAATTTAATAATTAAACTCATATTTCACATAACTTGGAAACAGATAGGAACAACAAGCAGGGGGTTTGTACAAAACAGACAATTGTTTTCAATATGAAGTTCATAGCTTTGAAGTAATAAAATAAAGTATACTACTATTTTTCATTTTTCAATCCAAAGGCTCAATGTTTTCAAATACAGGCACTGGTTGATAAAAAATTCTAATAGTGATATTGGATAGGGGAATATTTGTCGTAAATACGGTCCTCCATGGTCATGGGAGGGGATTGGGTAAAGTTATTGCTAGGAAAAACATTACATCAGGATATACGGAAACATCTTACAAAATCCACGTAATAAAAGTATTTTCTTATTTTAGAGAATGCCTTGAATACTTGAATCATAATTACTTAGGGACATTGAATAAACATATAACAAGCATGAGAAATTGTTTTTACAATTGATTTTATTTCAATATAAGAGTTCCCAAGATATAGATGAACATTGATTATACAAAGCACATTAAAGTCTCCGAGATATACAAACCTTAATCAAACAGAATGGTTGCATTTAAAAAAAATACTGGCATCTGTAATTCTAAAGAGGAAGGAGGTGAAAGAAAGATAGACTAAAACCATCTGAAGACCTCACTATCAAAAACAAATAGCCTAAAACCAAAATAGGACATACTTGAATTTCCCTAGCAAGATCTTAATAAACAAACATAAAAACCTTACTACTTTATATAAAAAAAAGTTCTTTTTCCAATTAGTTATTATGAAAGAATTAGAATGATAATCTAGTTTCTTACAGGTTTATTGTTTTCATTAAGTTTTGGAATGAGAGGATAAATATTAAATAGTTCTGGAATATAATAATAATATATGGAACATGTTATAAAAATATGTAAAAATTATGGACCTAAATTATTTTCACACACTTTAAGACTTTCAAGAAAGTTTGAATGTAAGAATGTAATTGTGTTAAGATAGTAGGTTTTCAAAATCAAATATAAAAAATGTGTCAAGTTGTAGATATACAATCTTATATGTTATTTGTTATATGTTATTATGCTAAACTGCTGCGAGGAGGTCATTTTTATATTCATATATAACCTTGCCTAACTTGTATAGAATTACTTGATTAACTTAATATTTTGAACACTCCTGCGTTTGTCCACTCAGACGTTTGTCACTCATGCGTTTGTTCACTCAGACGTTTGTCGCTCATGCGTTTGTCCACTCAGAAGTTTGTCACTCCTACATATGTCCTGCATATCTACAACATAGGTTAACCTTTCTTAGATAACAGGTATTCCTAAACTTTTTATTAAGAGGTTTCGTGAAAATAAAAAATTTCAAAACTCTTAGGGACAATCAATTTTTTGAATTGTTATCCAAATTAGATGCTAATCTGTATGTGTGACCTTTAAGATATTGGAAACGGCTACACCTTCTGGTACATCTTTTATTAGGATTTTTTGTATTGAAATGTTAAAGGTTTTGGTTTATAGGACAATATTTTAATGGCAAAGATACTTTATAACTCGCATTATTATGTTGTTCTAACAAAAGTATTTAATTATTATTTAAATATATTATGGGAATTCAGTTTTGTTATCCTTGAGGGACCAACTAACTTGAGGGCTAACTAAAAACTGGTATTAATTTTATAAGTTTTGTTTTTGATATTCGTGAAAATTGTCTGTAAAATTTTCCCCGTATCGTTCGAAACCGATTAATATCCAGTGGATTAGAACCGGTTCTCAGCCATACTGAAAAATTATATCTAGCATCGTATTATATCCGCAGAAAGATGTTGATAATAAGATGCGAGAAATAACTATTCTTTGTTCTACAATCTATGTACATACATCTTAAAAATGTGTTATGTTATAAATATCATTAAATGGGGCGAAATTATATTCATACAAAAAAACGAAATGCTAAGAGCACTGAAATAATTTTAAATAAATGTAGAACATTTTTATTTATACCCACTGCAATATGTTAAATATATTGACCTGTAATGTCAATAAATCTTCGAATATGACATTTTCATCAATTCATGATTTTAAAAAAATGATAATAAATGATAACTGTTTTGGTCGGACAGAAGAATATCTTTAATATTCACAAAAGTTATAGAAAAATTATGCTAAACTTCTTAATATCAATAGGCCGCTAAATCCTACTTTAATACAAGAACACTCTTGTGAATTGATGTAAAAGCGTGCTGTTAAGGTGTTCGACCTCTTTCATGCCTAACCCTCATACCATTTCTCAGCCAATAGAACCAGTAATTATAAAGATAGGTGCTATTTTGATAGTTGGTTTAAAATATCCAGGTTTCATTAGCTCAAACTAAATGCTCAAACTAAATGCAGAATTTCTATTTCATTGATAGAAATTTTGAGGAATGGGGCGAAGATAAGTCCAATGAAAAATTACCAACGATTACTTTCATTTAATTAATAATTAAGGTGTTTTACCTTATTTTTTTACCCTTATTACCCCAACCCCTTATTTTATTTTTTTAAAAGGGGTATTTCTGTAGAGGTCTTATTCCTGTAAGATCGCGCTAAAATTTACTTAACCTAACTATTATTAAAATTAGTGTTTAAAATATATTTTTTTAAGTTCATAGTGGTCAAATGAAAGTTGAGAGAAATCACTAAAACAGCTATTTAAATAATTAATATATTTTAGTCTTAACTATGTTACTTAAATGAAAAGTAGACCTTTTTAAAAACTGTTTTAAGAAATCTAATTATTGAAGTTCTGATTTGCAGAGCCATTTCTCATACATTTCTCTCAACATGAAATATTTGAAAAATTCTCCATTCTTAAAATGGACCTTTACTGTTTGATATTACATTATCGGCTGCGCACCTAGAATATATTAGGAGAACAGGGTTAGTAATGTAGCCTAAATCTATTCCAGGATCCACGTGGAGCTTCCCTAAATATAAGAACTAAATCAATTTGGTGCTTAACCAGATTTTAACTAACAAACACTATATATATAACTAGCGGCTTCGCTAGGAGATCTTAAGGGACGGACAGACGGACAGACTGACAGACAGACAGACGGACAGACATCATTCTACTTTGTATTATAGATAGGATATATTTTTAATTATAATTTAAGTTCAAATGAGTTTCAAAGCATCAAAGATAAATAAGTAAAATCTTAAAAATTTATTGAAAGATTAGTCTAAAATGGTCTT
This sequence comes from Acartia tonsa, assembly GCA_900241095.1. Taxonomy (NCBI): domain Eukaryota; kingdom Metazoa; phylum Arthropoda; class Copepoda; order Calanoida; family Acartiidae; genus Acartia; species Acartia tonsa. Next base: position 5,101 of record LS057715.1, read on the forward strand.
TGTTATTTCAACTTTTAGACATATCTCAAAAACATAGCAACGTATGTAATGTTTAGTATTTTACGACAATATAACAGCGGATTATATAATAGGTCTATTTTTTTTAAATCGCATTTATTAAAGAAATGTGCTTAATATAAGCTTTAAATGAAAAAAAAAATTGTAAATTGTACAAGACAATATATCATTTTATAAGTGACATATTTGAATATTCGTTATTTTGTAAATATTTATTTAATAAAGTTTTTATCCCTTTTTTCAGTCATATGCAAAACATAAAAAACACAAAAATGATGAACAAAAATCATGACTTAAGTTTCTTTTCATAAAAAACACTGCAAAATTTTGTTTATTTTATAGGCATATAAAGAAAATATGTTTTACATATAGGTAAGAAAATAACTCTTTAAAGCCACATGCATAATGTTATATATTCATTTTTAATAAAAAAAGATTTATAATAAATATCAAGACTTGCTTGGTATAGTATGTCATTAAGGAGTGGAAATATTATTGACTAACTTTAGAGTAAACAGTCTTAAACATACTTTTTTAAAAGGTACATAAAGTTATGTATGGCAAAATTTTCAAAGAAATAGGAAACATATTTTTATTAACAATTATGATTCACTAGCAAAAAAAGAGTGGTTTATGACTTTAAGGAATGCTTTGTATCGGTCTTTATCAGGTATTAAGCTGCTTTATTGAAAGACTGGGGGAAAATCTTCATTTGAAAGATTCAGATCTAGATTTCCGACATCTTCTTTAAAGACAGTCAGACAGACATCATAATATTAAAAACAAATGAACAAATTTCAGTATGGATTCGAAAACGATTAATATCCGCTGGATTAGTACCGGTTCTTAGAGACACTAGAAAATCATGTTTAGTATTATATTGCAGACAATTTTCCAAAATATTAAAATAAAAATCATGAAATGAATAAGGCTGGAGGCCCGTGCTAACAAAACAGGTTTTAATCTTATAACTTTTCATTTTAAAATCCGTGGAAAGTTTTCTATAATACAATGCGATTAATAACTGTAAAATATTCCACATTTTTTCTTCAGAATATTTATCCTTTCCACTGGAAAATGACGTAAAAAACTTTCTTTCTGGCAATGGCTATTTCATATCCTTTTAACTTGAAAAGGTTCTTTCATCTTTTTTTATATGTTAACGTTTATTATCATGTCAGTAAAATTTATATACATATAAAATAGCGAAAAAAAGAATCCTATAAGAAAATAGAGTAAGTTTTTTTTGTCTGAAGCTTAAGATTTCAATTACTGAAACGATTAGGTTTTTTAGGGAAGCTTCACATATATCCCGGATTGGTTTTAGGCTATTTTATCTTTAGATGTATTGGAATGATTTTAAGCTATTTTTCTTCTCCTTGATCCCTACCCCTTCGAATACAGAGCTCCTAGAAGCCAGTGACAAAACCGCTATTTTTATGAAATCATCAAAACTTTAACCTAGAGGCAAAACTATATTGTAATTTGTAATTGAATAATAATATAGTCACCAAAAATTTTCTCAAGACGTGATGTTTTGTACGAACATACTTAAACGGAGGTATAGGAGTCTTTTCTCTTTCACTTTATCAGTGTAGGAGCAAAGTTTCTTTACATACTTAACTTTTTAAAATTAAATTAACAACCTTAAGAATATGTATGATTCCAGTATAGCTTCGAGACCGATGAATATCTGTATAGGAGCAAAGTTTCTTTACAGAAAAAATGCCTTAGTCTTAACTGTTTAAAAATAATATGATCACTCTTAAGAAGTAGTGGTTTATTGACTATGCTAGCCAAAAATTAATGTAAGAAAATGTTAGAAAATGTAGAAACTTGCTTTTCCAGTATGGCTTCGAAATCATCTGAATTAGATACGGTTTTTAGCAATAATGAAAAATCATAGAAAGTTTTCCACGAACATTAATATAATAAATCATAATATTCTTCCCTGTTTTGTTGTCTGGGTTTTGGACCCCTCTGGGCTCTCAAAACTGAAAATAATTTAATAATTTTATTTTACTTTCTGCGAAATGCTGCCTATAATACGATGCGAAAGATAACTATTTACACTTTATACAGACGTTGGTTGTCTTTTACCCCGCCACTGTTATTGATCTGTTTCTTGTTTATGGTTAAAGTACTCTAAAATTATGGGAACATTATGCCCCATTTCAAAGGGAGATAAAAATACCCACAGCTTATTTTTCATTACACCTTCAAAGGGTTGGATGAAAAATGGATTTTTAGAACCTTACTCATATGGAATATATTGCAGTTTTTGTATTACTCATAAACAAAATTAATGGGTTTCAGAAATGAATTTAAAATGTACATTTGGAGTTAGTATTTTTAAAAATGCCATTTTCCTTTATAATCATCTTCTTTTTGTTCATTATGTTACTATTTTCTGCGCCCCTAGCTTTTGTAAACATTAGCATTTATGAGTTATATTTATGAGTTATTATTTTACTTAATTTTTTTTAGAAGGGGGAGATTTTTTTAGAATATGTCCAAACTTACACCAAAAACTTATAGGGAGATTAGGATAACTGCTATAAATTTTTTAAGGCTAGCCTAGAAGGTGGGGTTTTGTGGGGTTTCATATGCCTCCCAAAAAAAGAAAGACTATCTTTTTGCAAATCAAAACTGGAGCCTATGTAGTTTACAAGATGTCACCTAATATCTTCAGGAACATAATGAAGTTTCTATTTTAAAAATCTAATAGGCTCCAGCAGTAGGCTAGTTTGAGATATTTAGAGACAAAAAGACATTTTTATTTTCTCTTAGAACAAAAGTTACAATTGAAAACTTTGAAAACTAAACCATTTATGTTAATTTGATTTAAAATAAATGAGCTCATAGGTAATTTATTGTAAAGTAAAAAGCATACAACGACCAGCCTTTATATTCCAATTTTTTTTTTAACTGTTCTAGACGATTTCATGCTGACTTTCTTCTTAGACAAGTGTTTATACCAAAAAAATACTAAAGTCAGCTTTGAACATTTGAATTTCTAAGATAAAGCTTAATGTTTGGGAATATGATGTTTATTAGCTATATCAATGTGATAAGTCATAATTAAATTCCAAAATCATTGATATAACTTTTAAACAAATGAATATATTCACTAATTTATGAAAACACCCACTTTGCTTTTCCTAGACATTAGTTATACTAAATAAACATTTTCCTATCAATTTAGATTTGTCCCTCCCAATACCCAATCCTAACCATTTGAAAAATCAAGTTGGTTTTCAATATTCTTTGTGCACAATTTTTATTTGAAATGACTTATTTATGACTTCAATAAAACTATTTTGCTTTAAAGTCCTGTTATTAAGGATGTGAAAAATATAAGATGAAAAAAATCAATTATGTTTGCATTTGAAAGAAAAAACAGTAAAAATCCAGAATAATATACAAATGCCCATATAGAGTAGCTTCGTTGCCAATAAACAATAAAGACCCTAGTTGATTGTCTGTAAAAAGGTGGTATACATAAATTAACCGGTCCCGTTGCGGCCTACCAGCCACGGGTTGACCAGAATTTATGAAATAATAAATATTGGTAACTGGTATTGAATGAGGGGGACCCCTGCTAAGAAAATAGCCCCCAGTATTTATACAATGTAGACAAATATACATAATTCAAATAGCCAACTTGATTTAAAGAAAAATAGACTATTTACTAGTTTATATCTGAAGGATATTAGGTACATGAAACATATAGTTAATATTTTGTTGGATTTGTATGCAATTTGTGATCTTTAACTGTAAAGTGGTATTTTTTCAAAGAAAACTCTTGGTTACATCAGAATTGACCTATTAAAGAACACTTAATCTCATTTTTAGCAATTTATTGCTGTTCTATTTGTTCTAATTGATTGCAAATAGTGATTTAGCTACAATGAATAAACGCCCTTCCTAACCAATAATATCGACACACCATGGCTTTACATGGGACCAACGTTTTTTTCTTCAAGTGGAGGAGTAGTAGCTACTCAAAATTGAATGCTTCTTAATATTTCTCTAAAATAATTTGTGTGTGTTCTATTGTTTTAAAAATATTTATTTCAGTATAGCTTCGAAGCCAATTAATATCCGCTGGATTAGGACCGATTCTCAGCAAATCTGAAAAAGCATGTAAAGCCTCGCATTACAGACAATTTTTTACGAATAATAGAATTTAAAAAAGAATAAAATTGATACCAGTTTTCTTGGTCCGGGCCTTCGGCCTCTCAGGCCTAACAAAACTGATTGTAATCTTACACTTTTCATTTTAATATCCGCGGCAAGCTGTCTAAAATTCCCTGCGAAAAATCATTATTCTCGTTTCGTTGTATATAATATAATTATTCTTGTTTTCTAGTGCTCGTGACTTAACATTAAAGAATAGGTAGAGAAAGCAATATATTCATAATTTAAAACAAGAATAATACAATCCAATAGGAGAGTTGTTAGTTACTTTACAATATATACAAACCAAGGAATTAAGGATGGTTTTATTCATAAGATGGATAGCTCTCACTTAACTTTAAAGAATAGGTAGAGAAAGCAATGTATTCATGATTTAGAACAAGAATGATACAATCCAAAAAGAAAAATTGCAAGGTACAATATCCTATAATATAAAGCAATGTTTTTTTTGTCTAAAGCTTAATATCTCGGGGGGAAAATTTTCAGTATGGGAGGTAATCTTAAGGGAAGATTTATTAATTTCTTAGGATGGTTTTAAGGAATTTTTCATCTGACACTTAGGACTTCCTCTCCAGAGGCATGGGTCGAAACAACTAGCATGATAACAATATGTCAAGGAGATCCATAAGAAAGAAAGCTCATACTAAACAAAAAATAATTGGAAAATAGTGCATACAGGGTGTTCTAATCCTGCGGGGCCTTTACTTCCGATACCCTAACCCCGCGAGGCTACCCGGTAACGATGCTCAACATAGCACTAGGAGGGAAAACCCCGTGAAACAAATGATATGTATAGAGTAGCTACGCTACCAACAGCACAGCACTTCATTTGCATTTATTGCTTTCAGATACAACTAAAACTTCCAAAGCACAATGAGAAAATATTTATGGATAATTTGCTTTCTTTAATGCTGTGATGGCTTTATAGATTGTCTGCCTATTACAATTTGTTTAAAAATAAACGGTCGATCGTTTAACAGATAAAATAAGAAAGTTAATAATAAAATTTTTAAAAGCGAAGCTTTTCTATAATTAGTGTCGGTCCGTACGTCCGTCCGTCCGTCCGTCCGTCCGAGATAGTTAGCTTTTATTCGTTAATTTAAGCATGGTAGAATTGTCCTATTTTTCAAACTTTGCATGGTGATTCCTGTAGTAGTTAGGTACGATTTAGAAAGCGTAGCAACTCTATAATCGTTACTAGAATGTCCGTACGTCCATTTTAAACATGTTGATTTTTTTACTTTTTTAATAACAATTTTTTATGTGATAAAATCATCCGATAGATCTGATTTTTTGAATACTGATTCCTATTACAATAAGGTACAATATTATGAGCGAAGCATCTCTATAAT